>CM071914.1:54829754-54967481 GCA_036785865.1 Coffea canephora | reverse complement strand
CTATATGCAATAAACCAACTAAATTAATGATAGGATATAACCACTAAAGTAACTATGTAAATACCAAACAACATAAAACAGAATATTGCAACATTCATAACCCCCTCTAAATCAATTAAAACAAGGGCCCAAAGTTTACAATACATTTCAAGCTAAAAACCAAGTCAACATTCAATTATCGGAGCATTTAATCCTAGGTATCGCTCAGGCACTATTACTTATCAAGGCTGAAAAACAGTATGAATAAGAAGGATCCCAAATCCCCATGAATTTCTTCTAAATATTTTTTTTTTTCAAAGTCCAGGACTTACTCGCATCCCTGTGCCTTTGCTTTCACCATCAAACTTAATCCCAATATTTACCCGAGATTACTCAACTAATCGTAAAGATTGTTCACACTTGGTATTCGCAGGGACAAGGAATCCGAAAAATATTGATTAATTTCACCCCTTCAAGCTGGCCAGGCTCAAGAGCAAAATCACCCAGTATTTAGAGATTCCTAACCAACCCATACGTATCTAATGGTCCCCAACAATTAGACCAATTTGTTCCATACTTAACAAGTCCAATTCCCCCATCAGTCCAAGAAACTTTCTTCCCCGGCACGAGGCCGATATGGAGCTCTGATACCATCTGTGGACGGCCCCCACCTCCCCAAGGCGTACCAAAGGGTTTGGCGGACCGCCTTGGCCCAGCTTCTCGCCAGGAACTCACTCACTCTCTACTCGAATCATGGTGCATACATCCATGGACCATAATTAACATCCGCCAATTTCAAGGCTTTTAGAATTTACACTGATGAAATATTCAAGGTTACAAAGTCTTAATACACCCAAACTTAGTTTTCAAAACGTATTATCAATTCCAAGTACAACATGTTCCATCGACGAAAACTTAGCCGCTGAGTACAAGTCAAACAGTCAAAAGTCAAACAAACTTAGGTCTATGCTAACTTTACATATTCTTATCCTCGCTCGTACCCCATGAAAAGGCAAAAAAGAAACAAATGGAGTTGGAAAGAGATAAAAGTCCCAGTGATGGTTCCAATATTAGCATAAAACCATTTATTTATAAACAAAAAGGACTAGCGACCCTTAACAAGCAGGGAAGCCTGAACACCACACACTTCAGTAGCAAATTTCCAAATGAACTAATGGTAAATGCTTTTGGTTTTCAAAAGAAACAAACAATCCGATATAGCCAATAATTCATTTCTCAAGATATAGGCATACGGAAGGTCTCAGGAAGCCAAATTCCCAATTGCAATCTCCAGAGGCTGATTGATCACGTAGTAGTTGACCACTCCGCCCAACTTTTCAAAGTTAAGTAAACCCAATTCCAGTTTAGAACCACCACTTAACACGACTCTCCGATCCTTCCGACGTTTCAAACCCCCAGCTGGGGCCCAACAATCCTCAAGAACCACGGGTGGTATTACTCGAGCTATACCGATTAGTCTGAGGAGTATCAATCCACTCGAACAATACAAGAGACCCAGGGTTTCACGTTATACCCAATCGTGACCTAAGCCCTTGCCGGCTCGACCACTAGAGTTAACTCGCCACAGGCGTTTCTGGGAATTTCCAGGAAGTGCCGCGCATCATTAACAAGTATATCTAAGTCCAATTGCGAACAATAAACAAGTATATCACGTTAAGGGCAAGTTGCGATAAAGTACACTCTTGCCCTAAACATTCACTACTATTAACAATGTAATCATATTGGTTCACGTATCAAGTTCACAGTGTCTAGTTTTGGCAATTCGGTATTTGAATAGCACTCACCAAAAGAATATTTTAGTTTGCCTTTATGATCACTTTCAAGGGCTATTACTCCGGGTTTCGGGGAGTTCCAAAATCTGCGCAAAATAAAACTCAGTTTTGAGAACTTTGAAAAACATGACTAAGATTCGAAACTTAGACGTTTCGTTTCAATTTAAAATTCAAGGGACAATTGAAATTCACTTTGAGAAGAATCGATGTTTGTAAATAGGCTCCTTTCTTCAAACTGAAAAAACTTTTGATAAACATTTTTTGCTTGAAGATTGACTCTGAGTCAAAAAGTTGCAAGTTAAAACGGTTCGTAGGATTATTCGTTTTCCAAGGTAAAGTTCGCCAAAGTCTGTAACGTATAACCCGCTCGATAAACAAGTGCACAAAGGGTCCTCGATTTAGATCAAGTTAGATAATCATTTAACGCTTTCACTCATAGTCGCAAAGATTTAGGTTTCTAGACTTCGAGATAAAAATTCGGACCACGCATGCCCTTTTGTATTAACCTAATTTCCAAGCCATAGGCTTTCATTATTTTCTTTCAACAACATCGCCAACATCATACAATCAGCAATTATGTCAAGATAGCCTTTCCATTAGCTCACAATATCTTAAATAGACAAGAATCGTCAATTTAAGGTTACAAGTGCAGAGGAAACCAATTTAGGTTCAAGGGACAGATTTCGTGGGTACAAATGCGGTAATACCATACCCGAGGCTTACGCTTTATCGGAAAAAAATTTAAACGAAAACCTACGCCGTTCCGAAGCTAAGACCACAGAAAGCTACAAACATTCAATGAAGGTCACTTTAGTCCAGTTCCCTAATGTCTTGTTAACTTTAAGTCAAATTCTCGAAAATTTTTACTACCCAGAAACCAATTTCGGTCGGCCTGTTTTTAATTCAGAACACCTTGTAAAAATGGACATAATCTCAGTGTAACACAAGTCTCTTGGATATCAAGGTGTTCTTAGAGGCATTTTTAAAGCTACGTTCATAGCACTACAACTTTTCATCGTTTTTTGGTTTCCAGCACAGAGGCTAAATCAAGAATTGATCCTTGGTCAAAAAAATCGTTGAAAAACTGGACTCAACTGCTGTTGATGAAAACGAGAAGAGCTGCTGGTGGAAATACTTAGAAACAGTTGAGGGATTTTGGACTTTCACGTCCTACGGCTTGCTCCGATTGAGCTGAAATTTTACAGCACCTATAAAATACCCATATCTCTTACAACTTTTTACTTCTTTGACCCGAAAGGCCAATTCGGGGCCTCTAACACATTAGATAAAATTTTCGGAAGAATGTTTGGGAAATTTTTCCCAGAAATCTGAATTTTTAGCTCTAAGTGTTAACTTTCCTATCAAATTTTCTGGTTCCAATCACCACCAAACAACCTTATATAACCTTAATTGCAACATATATATCATACATCAATTTTGGGCAGTGAAATCAGCGAAGCCCTAGTTTCATAATACCAAAGGGAAAAACCCCACTAAAATCATGATTGGCATCCATTATTTCACCACAAAAATCAAGTCTGCTCAGCTTAATTTAACTTAGATTTTTAAAATGTTTAAAACTTGGAGACATAAAGCTTGCTTTACTTAACAAGAGATCATCAGAGCAATCCAACTTCCTCCACTTCCAAAGTCTTTCACCACAAACCACTAATACTTTAATCTCACTTCCACAGAAGAACAAGTTTTTAATCGGTTATGTTTGTTTGATTCGGCTCACTTTTTATCTTGTTGGATTGGAGAAAGAGATGGAAGGGTTTTTCTTTTTCTCCCCCTCGGGTGTTTTCTTCCCTCTCTCTATCCCTCTCTCTCCGGTTTTTTCTCCAGCCGAAATTTAACGTAAGAAAAGACACCTTAGCTAATTTTATCCTATATAAGGGAAAGAAGAAGGTTTAAAGGCTTATTGTGACCACAAATTTTTGGGGCCTAAACACTTGGAAAACTAATCCTAGCCAACTAATCTTTTTTTCTCTTTTTCTCCCTTGGCTTATTAAACCAAACAAATTTCGTCCACCTCAGCCCTGTAATTAGCGAGAAAGATACTTTGGCGTCCTCAACAATATCAATGAGCTTTGTGGGTGCAAGGAAAGTGCGGGGTCAAGTTGGTGCGGTGCTTTTTTTTCAATTGGTAATGCGCGGGAGCCCGCCGGTTCGCGCCGTTTTTCTTTAAAAACTCAACGTACCCTAGCGGTTTTTTTACTTCTCATATCATAACCTATATTCATTGCTTAACTACCTCACATACTTTTATTTTCTCACCTAAAAAGTCACTTTTATCATCCAAATTTGATTTCCTTTTTCCCTTGGCCTTGCCAGTACCTGGGAATTTATCCGGGGCCAGGAAAAACCGCAAAACCCCCTATTATTCGCTCCAAAAACTTTGAAACCAAAAGCGGTTAAAACACCCTATTTTCTAGGTTTATTTACACTTACTATGGAAATTAATGGATAGTTAGGGGCTTTAATAAATAATAATGTTTCAAATTTGAAAAGGAAATTTTTAAGAAAACGTGAGAAATTTTTCCAATTCCAAGTAATTAAAATTTTAGGTTTTTCGAGGTTCTTTTGTTTAAAAAACAAAACTTTATGGTTTTTAAAATCAAACCCAAAGAAATACACTTTTAATATTTTCTTCATAACCAAAACCTCCTAATATTTCGGGATGTGTACAATCTTCCCCTCCTTAGAAAGAATTTCGTCCTTCGGAAATTTCATACATGCACTTCGAATAAGATCAGCGGTATTTTCCTTTATTATATTTCACATTTTTCCGACTCTCAGGGTCTCACTATAGCCAAAACTTTAGGGAAACCAATAGAAGAGAAATCACGAATCGTACCTTCTAACTATCTCTGTTTGGTTCAGGTACTGCCTGTGGGTTCAAGGGCATTACGCATCTAGCTTTGGCACTCTTGGCTTTGAGTCCTCCTTAACACTTAGCTTGTTCATGGTTTAGATCGTGATCTACGGGGACAGGCTTGCAAGCTGGTGTTCGAGGTGCTACCACACCATTTAAACATTTTCCCGCCTTTCGCGCAACAATCACTCTCCAACGTATTGGGGCCTTCCCACAGTTACCCGCAAGGGGATACTTTGAGGGAGTTTGAGGTTCTGACCTCCTTGTGACCGGGACCTCCTTGCTTTGGCCCCAGCCACGCCAAAGCTCCTTCTTGGAGTACTTTCGTAGATATTTCACCTTTGAAATTTTCTTCACTTACCATCTCCTCGGCTTATATTCCTTAGAAGGTGGCATATCAAAATCACCTTTGTACCTTTGGCCTTTGACTCTCCACTAGGCGCACCTCTCCTTTTACATGGAAAGCTCTCACTTTGTGTGCCGCCAGCAGTTCTTCTAACCTCAAGGCTTTCTCCAGAAACCTCGCGTTGAAGGATTAATTTGGACCGCTGCTAAGGCTCTTGTAATTCCACATTCACCAGTCTCCTTGTATAAGGACCTCCGTTACGTTTTCTCGGTGCTCCCGTAAGCTATCAGTTCAGAGCAGAAATCTTTTGGATAATAACTTTGATTAAAACTGAGTCTCATTACTCAGTTACACCCATTTTCAGCCCCTTTGACGGAGTTTTGATGAAATCGTCCTCTCGCTTTTTCCTAGGACGAGGGGTGGAAGGTATTTTCATTAAAATTCCCGCACAAAGTTTAGCCATGTTCCATGCAGTTCCCTCTCTTTCCCACTTGTCCTCTCACTACGTGTCCACCAGGGCCCTTTAGCTGGCCCCCTCAAAATACTTGAAAAAACAGCGAAATTGGACTTTGTCTCTCCTTCTGTTTATTAGTTCAGGCAGCAAAAATTTACCATTGGCCTCCCAAGCCAATTTCTCAGCCCCATCCGGTGTCTGGTCCTTCCTAAGGGAATTTGAGGTGGAGAGAACTTCGGAATCTTCTCCAAGGCTCTATTTTCTTGCCCTGAATCAGGGTTCTTCTGGCTGATTACAGAAACCTTGAACCCCTGTTTGCTCCACCCAACCGAGTTCAAAAATATTAGCATCTGTTGGGAGGCAGGTGGCCACCTGATCTCCCCCGACAGTCTGGGGTTCAGGTTGCTTGCTCAACCGCTGCCCCCTCTCCTCTCTCGTTCTGGGCCACTGGTTCCTGTGCTTTGTTTCCACCCTCACGGCCTCGCCTAGAACCCAGCGTTCTCGTGTAGTTTTCTTTGGTCCGACTCCTTTTTTATCTTCCATGTTTCGCAGCTTAACCAACCTTTTAATAGCAAATAACCAACTAATTTAATGATAGAGAGATTAAACACTAAGTAACTATTAAAATTACACAACATTAAAAACAGAATTATTGCAAAATTCATAACCCCTCTTAATTCATACCAAACAAGGCATACAAACATTCAAGCAAAAACAAGTCACATAATACCGCACACAACGCGCCACAGCCTTACTCGAGCATTACATCCTAGGTATCGCTCAGGCACATTACTTAATCAAGGCTTCCGAAACACAATGGCATGAATAAGAAGGATCCCAAATCCATTGAATATCTTCAAATATTTTTTTTTTTTTTTCAAGTCCAGGACTTTTACTTCGCATTCCCTGTGTCCTTTGCTTTCACCATTTACAAAAACTTAATTCCAAATATTCACTGAGTCTTCAAACTAATTCGTCAAACTAAAGATGTCACACTTTGGTATTCACGGGGACAAGAATCCGAAAATATGGGATTAATTCACCCCCTTCAAAGCCTTGGGGCCTAGCGCTCAAGACAAATCACCCCCGGTATTAGAGATTCCTAAGCCCCAAACATACGTATCTAAGGTCCCCAACAATTAGGACAATTGTAGTCCATTACCTTAAACCAATTCAATTCCCAACAGTCCAAGAAACCTTTCTCCCGGCACGAGCTCGATAGGGAGCTTCTGATACCATCGGTAGGACTGTGACGGCGCATCCCCACCCTTCCCTCCTAAGGCGTACCCAAAGGATTTGTGGTTCGGTACCGCCATGCCCAGCTTCTCGAGGGACTCATCTCACTCTTTTCTACTCGAAATATCATGTGTGCACTAACATTCCATGGACCATTTAATTAACATCGCAATTTCAAGCTTAGAATTTACACTGATGAAACATCCCGAAGGTACAAAGTCTTAATACACCAAACTTAGTTCAAAAACGCATATACAATCCAAGTTACAACAATGTTCCAATCCGGAAGAAATAGCACGGCAGTACAAGGTTTCAAAATAGTCAAAAAGTCAAACACACTAGTCTATGCCTTAAGGACTTTACATATCTCTTATTCTTCGCTCGGGTACCCCTGAAAGGAAAAACAAAGTTGGAGTGGAATGAGCTAAAAAGCGCCCAGTGAGGTTCCAAATAGCAAATTTGACCCATTATTTAGAAGTAGCAAAAGATTTTAGCGAGCCTTAACAAGTTCAGGGAAGGTGAACACCAAACACTTCAAGGTAGGCAAATTTCCAAATGAAACTAATGTTTAAAAAATTGCCTTTTTGGTTTTTTCAACAAGAAAAACAATCCCGATAAGCAATAATCATTTTCAAGTATAAGGATACGGAAGGCTCTCAGGAGCCAAATTCCAATTGCATCTCCAGAAGGCTTGATCACGTAGTAGTTGACACTCCGCCAACTTTCAGTAAGTAACCAATCCAGTAGAACACCACTTACACGACTCTCCGTCACCGTTCAACCCCAGCTGGGCCCAAATCCTCAAGAACACGGTGGTAATACTCGAGTATACCGATTAGTCGAGGAGGTATCACTCCACTCGACAATACAAGAGACCAGGGTTCGTTACCCAATCGACCAAGCCTTGCCGGCTCGACTAGAGTAACTCGCCACAGGGTTTCTGGAATTCAGGAAGTGCGCGCATCATAACAGTATATCAAGTCAATTGCAACATAAACAAGTATATCACGTATATCACGTAAGGGCAAGTGCATAAAGTACACTCTTTGCCCTAACAATTTCACGTCATATACATGTAATCATATTGGTCACGTATCAAGTTCAAGTGTCTAGTGCAATTCGGTATTTGAAAGCACTCACCAAAAGATATTAGTGCCTTATTTGATCACTTTCAGGGATACTCCGGGTTCGGAGTCCAAATCTGCGATAAAACTCAGTTTGAGAACTTTGAAACATGACTAAGATTCGAAACTTAGACTTTCGTTCAATAAAATCAAGAAATTGAAATTCACTTGAGAAGAATCGTGTAATAGTTGCTCGCTCTTCAAACTGAAAACTTTGATAACATTTTTTGCTTGAAGATGACCTTGAGTCAAAAGTGCAAGTAAAACGGTTTCGTAGTGATTCATTCGTTTTCCTAAGGGTACAAGTTCGGCCAAGTCTTAACGTATAACCCTCGATAAACAAGTGACAAAGGTCCTCGATAGATCAAGTGAATATCATTTAACCTTCACTCAAGTCGCAAAGATAGTTTTTCTAGACTTCGAGTAAAAATTCGGACAGCATGCCCTTTGTGTTTACCTAATTTCCCAGCCATTTAGGCTTCATTATTTTCTTCAACAACACCCAACATCATACAATCAGCAATTTATGTCAAGAGCCGTTCCATAGGCTCACAATATCATAATACAAGAATCGTATTAAGTACAAGTGCAGAAACGCAATTTAGTTCAAGACAGATTTGGCGTACAAATGCGGTAATACCATACCCGAGGCTACGCTTATCGGATTAAAACGAAACCTACGCCGTTTCGAAGCTAAGACACAGAGCTACAACATTCATGAAGGTCACTTAGTCCAGTTCCTAATGTAACTTAGTCAAATTCTCGAATTACTAACCCAGAAACCAATTCGTCGGCTGTTTAAATGCAGAACACTGTAATGGACATAACTCAGTGTACACAAGTCTGAATCAGGTGTTCTTAGAGGCATTTTAAAGCTACTTCATAGCACTACAACTTTCATGTTTTGGTCCAGAGCTAAATCAGAATGGATCCTGGTCAAAAATCGTGATAAACTGGACTCAACTGCTGAAACGGACTGCTGGGAAATACTTAGAACAGTGAGGGTATTTTGGACTTTTCACGTCCTACGGTGCTCCGATTGAGCTGAAATTTTACAGGCACCTATAAAATACCATTCTCTACAACTTTACTTCTTTGACCCAAGGCCAATTCGGCCTCTAACACATAGATAAAATTTCGGACAGAATGTTTGGGAAATTTTCCAGAAATCTGGAATTTTTAGCTCTAAGTGTAATTTCCTCAAATTTCTGGTTCCAATCACCACCAAACAACCTTATATAACCTTAATTGCAACATATATATCATACATCAATTTTGGGCAGAAAATCAGCAAGCCCTAGTTCATAATACCAAAAGGGAAAAACCCCTAAATCATGATTGCATCCATTATTCACCACAAAAATCAAGTTGCTAGCTTAATTTAACTAGATTAAAAGTAAAACTTGGAGACATAAGCTTGCTTACCTTGACAAGAGATCACTAAGAGCAATCCAAGCTTCCTCCTTCCAAAGTCTCACCACAAACCACTAACTAATCACTCAAGAACAAGTTTAATCGGTTTATTTTGTTGGATTCCTCACTTAGTTGTTGGATTGGAGAAGAGATGAAGTTTTTCTCCCTTGGTGTTTTCTTCCCTCTCTCTCTCGGTTTTTCCAGCAGAAATAAGAAGAAGACTTAGCTAATTTTATCTTATAAGGAAGTAAGAAGGTTAAGGCTTATTGTGACCACAAATTTGGCTAAACACTTGGACTAATCCTAGCCACTAATTTTTTCTCTTTCTTCCCTTGCTTATAAACCACAAATTTCGTCCACCTCAGCTGTAATTTAGGAAGATATTTTGGCTCAAATATCAATGAGCTTGTGGTGCAAGAAAGTGGGGTCAAGTGGTGCGTTCAATTGGTAATGCGCGGGACCCGCCGGTTCGCGCCGTTTTTCTTAAAAACTCACGTACTAGGGTTTTTACTTCTCATTCACTAACCTTATATCATTGCTACTACTCACATATTATTTCTCACTTAAAAGTCACTTTTAATCATCAAATTGATCCTTGGCCAGTACCGGGAATTTATCCGGCGGAAAAACCGCAAAACCCTAATTTTGCTCAAAACTTGAAACCAAAGCGTAAAACCCTATTTTCTAGGTTTATTTACACTTACTATGGAATAATTGGATAGTAGGGCTTTAATAAATAATAAGTTTCAAATAAAAGGAAATTTTTAAGAAAACGTGAGAAATTTTCCAATTCCAGTAATTAAAATTAGGGTTTCGAGTCTTTTTAAAACAAAATTAGGTTTTAAATCAAACCCAAAGAAATACACTTTAATATTTTCTTCATAACCAACCTCCTAATATTCGGGATGTTACAATCTCCCCTCCTTAGAAGAATTTCGTCCTCGAAATTCATACATGCACTTCGAATAACGTAGGGTATTTCCTTATATATTCATTTCCGACTCTCAGGTCTCACTATAGCCAAAACTTAGGGAAACAATAGAAATCACGAATCGTACCTTCTACTATCTCTGTTGGTTCAGGTACTGCCTGTTGGTTCAAGGCATACGCTCTAGCTGGCACTCTTGGCTTAGTCCCTCCTACACTTGCTTGTTCATGGTTTAGACGTGATCTACGGGGACAGGTTGCAAGCTGGTGTTCGGTGCTACCACACCATAAACATTTTCCCGCCTTTCGCCAACAATCACTCTCCACGTGATTGGCCTTCCCACAGTACCCGCAAGGTACTTGAGGAGTTGAGGTCTGACCTCCTTGTGAGGCACCTCTTGCTTGGCCCCAGCCACGCAAAGCTCCTCTTGGAGTACTTTCCTTAGATATCCCTGAAATTTTCTCACTACCATCTCCTCGGCTTATCTTAGAAGGTGGCATATCAAAATCACTTTGTCCTTGCCTTTGACTTCCACTAGGCGCACCTCTCCTTTTTACATGGAAAGCTCTCACTTGTGCCCTAGCAGTCTCTAACCTCAAGGCTTTCTCCAGAACCTCCGTGAAGGTATTAATTTGGACCGCTGCTAAGGCTTCTTGTAATTCCACATTCAGTCCTTGTATAAACCTCCGTACTTTTCTCGGCTCCGTAGCTATCAGTTCAGGAGCAAATTTGGATAACTTTGTAAACTGAGTCTCATACTCAGTTACACCCATCAGCCCCTGACGGAGTTTGATGAAATCGTCCTCTCGCTTTTCCTGGACGATGGGTGGAAGGTATTTTTCATTAAAATCCCGCACAAAGTTTAGCCATGTCCATGCAGTTCCCTCTCTTTCCCACTTGGCCCTCACTACGTTCCACCAGGCCCTAGCTGGCCCCTCAAACTGAAAAACAGCGAATTGGACTTGTCTCTCCTCTGTATAGTTCAGGGCAGCAAAAATATTTACCATGGCCTCCAGCCATTTCTCAGCCCCATCCGGGTCTGGTCCTCCTAAGAATTTGGGTGGAGAGAACTTCTGGAATCTCTCCAAGGCTCTATCTTGCCCTGAATCAGGGTCTCTAGGTTGATTTACAGAACCTTGACCCTGTTGCTCCACCAACCGAGTCAAAATATTAGTCATCTGTTGGATGGCAGTGGCCACCTGATCTCCCCCGACAGTCTGGGGTTCAGGTTGCTGCTCAACCGCTGCCTCCCTCTCCTCTCTCGGTTCTGGCACTGGTTCCTGTGCTTGTTCACCCTCACGGCCTCGCCTAGAACCGCGTTCTCGGTTAGTTTTCTTGGTCCGACTCCTTTTATCTTCCATGTTTCGCAGCTAACCAACTATAGCAATAACCAACTAATTAATGATAGAATATAACCACTAAGTAACTATGTAAATACAAACAACATAAAACAGAATATTGCAAATCATAACCCCTCTAAATCATAAAACAAGGCAATACAATACATTCAAGCAAAACAAGTCACATAACTTATCGAGCATTAATCCTAGGTATCGCTCAGGCACTATACTTAATCAAGGCTCGAAACACATGAATAAGAAGGATCCCAAATCCCATGAATATCTTCAATATTTTTTTTTTTTTCAAGTCCAGACTACTCGCATTCCCTGTGCCTTTGCTTTCACCATACAAACTTATCCAAATATTACACGAGATCTCAACTAATCGTAAAGATGTCACACTTTGGTATTCGGGGACAAGAATCCGAAAATATGATAATTCACCCCTCAAGCTGGCCAGGCTCAAGAGCAAATCACCCGTATTAGAGATTCCTACCCAACATACGTATCTAAGGTCCCCAACAATAGACAATTGTTCCATACTTAACAAGTCAATTCCCACAGTCCAAGAACCTTCTCCCGGCACGAGCTCGATAGGAGCTCTGATACATCTGTGACGGCCCCACCTCCCCCTAAGGCGTACCAAAGGGTTTGGCGGACCGCCTGCCCAGCTCTCGCCAGGACTCACTCACTCTCTACTCGAATCATGTGCATACATCCATGGACCATAATTAACATCGCAATTCAAGCTTAGAATTTACACTGATGAAAATCAAGGTACAAAGTCTTAATACACCAAACTAGTTCAAAACGTATACAATCCAAGTACAACATGTTCCATCCGAGAAATAGCGCGAGTACAAGTCAAAAGTCAAAAGTCAAACAACTAGTCTATGCTAGACTTTACATATCTCTTATCTCGCTCGTACCCCTGAAAGGAAAACAAATGGAGTGGAATGAGCTAAAAGCCCAGTGAGGTTCCAAATAGCAAATTGACCATTATTTAGAAGTAGCAAAAGATAGCGAGCTTAACAAGTTCAGGAAGGTGAACACCAACACTTCAAGTAGCAAATTTCCAAATGAACTAATGTAAAATGCTTTTGGTTTTCAAAAGAAACAACAATCCGATAAGCAATAATCATTTTCAAGTATAAGGATACGGAAGGCTCTCAGGAGCCAAATTCCCAATTGCATCTCCAGAGGCTTGATCACGTAGTAGTTGACACTCCGCCAACTTTCAAGTAAGTAACCAATCCAGTAGAACACCACTTACACGACTCTCCGTCCACCGTTCAACCCCCAGCTGGGCCCAAAATCCTCAAGAACACGGGTGGTAATACTCGAGTATACCGATTAGTCGAGGAGGTATCACTCCACTCGACAATACAAGAGACCCAGGGTTCGTTACCCAATCGACCAAGCCCTTGCCGGCTCGACTAGAGTAACTCGCCACAGGGTTTCTGGAATTCCAGGAAGTGCGCGCATCATAACAAGTATATCAAGTCAATTGCAACAATAAACAAGTATATCACGTAAGGGCAAGTGCGATAAAGTACACTCTTGCCCTAACAATTCACGTATATAACATGTAATCATATTGGTCACGTATCAAGTTCAAGTGTCTAGTGCAATTCGGTATTTGAAAGCACTCACCAAAAGATATAGTGCCTTTATTGATCACTTTCAGGGTATACTCCGGGTTCGGAGTCCAAATCTGCGATAAAACTCAGTTTGAGAACTTTGAAACATGACTAAGATTCGAAACTTAGACGTTTCGTTCAATAAAATCAAGAAATTGAAATTCACTTGAGAAGAATCGTGTAATAGTTGCTCGCTCTTCAAACTGAAAACTTTGATAACATTTTGCTTGAAGATGACTCTTGAGTCAAAAGTGCAAGTAAAACGGTTTCGTAGTGATTCATGTCGTTTTCCTAAGGGTACAAGTTCGGCCAAGTCTTAACGTATAACCCTCGATAAACAAGTGACAAAGGTCCTCGATAGATCAAGTGATAATCATTTAACCTTCACTCAAGTCGCAAAGATAGTTTTCTAGACTTCGAGTAAAAATTCGGACAGCATGCCCTTTGTGTTTACCTAATTTCCAGCCATTTAGGCTTCATTATTTTCTTCAACAACATCCCAACATCATACAATCAGCAATTTATGTCAAGAGCCGTTCCATAGGCTCACAATATCATAATAACAAGAATCGTATTAAGTACAAGTGCAGAAACGCAATTTAGTTCAAGACAGATTTGGCGTACAAATGCGGTAATACCATACCCGAGGCTACGCTTATCGGATTAAAACGAAACCTACGCCGTTTCGAAGCTAAGACACAGAGCTACAACATTCATGAAGGTCACTTAGTCCAGTTCCTAATGTAACTTAGTCAAATTCTCGAATTACTAACCCAGAAACCAATTCGTCGGCTGTTTAAATTCAGAACACTGTAATGGACATAACTCAGTGTACACAAGTCTGAATCAGGTGTTCTTAGAGGCATTTTAAAGCTACTTCATAGCACTACAACTTTCATGTTTTGGTCCAGAGCTAAATCAGAATGGATCCTGGTCAAAAATCGTGATAAACTGGACTCAACTGCTGAAACGGACTGCTGGGAAATACTTAGAACAGTGAGGGTATTTTGGACTTTTCACGTCCTACGGTGCTCCGATTGAGCTGAAATTTTACAGGCACCTATAAAATACCATTCTCTACAACTTTACTTCTTTGACCCAAGGCCAATTCGGCCTCTAACACATAGATAAAATTTCGGACAGAATGTTTGGGAAATTTTCCAGAAATCTGGAATTTTTAGCTCTAAGTGTAATTTCCTCAAATTTCTGGTTCCAATCACCACCAAACAACCTTATATAACCTTAATTGCAACATATATATCATACATCAATTTTGGGCAGAAAATCAGCAAGCCCTAGTTCATAATACCAAAAGGGAAAAACCCCTAAATCATGATTGCATCCATTATTCACCACAAAAATCAAGTTGCTAGCTTAATTTAACTAGATTAAAAGTAAAACTTGGAGACATAAGCTTGCTTACCTTAACAAGAGATCACTAAGAGCAATCCAAGCTTCCTCCTTCCAAAGTCTCACCACAAACCACTAACTAATCACTCAAGAACAAGTTTAATCGGTTTATTTTGTTGGATTCCTCACTTAGTTGTTGGATTGGAGAAGAGATGAAGTTTTTCTCCCTTGGTGTTTTCTTCCCTCTCTCTCTCGGTTTTTCCAGCAGAAATAAGAAGAAGACTTAGCTAATTTTATCTTATAAGGAAGTAAGAAGGTTAAGGCTTATTGTGACCACAAATTTGGCTAAACACTTGGACTAATCCTAGCCACTAATTTTTCTCTTTCTTCCCTTGCTTATAAACCACAAATTTCGTCCACCTCAGCTGTAATTTAGGAAGATATTTTGGCTCAAATATCAATGAGCTTGTGGTGCAAGAAAGTGGGGGTCAAGTGGTGCGTTCAATTGGTAATGCGCGGGACCCGCCGGTTCGCGCCGTTTTTCTTAAAAACTCACGTACTAGGGTTTTTACTTCTCATTCACTAACCTTATATCATTGCTACTACTCACATATTATTTCTCACTTAAAAGTCACTTTTAATCATCAAATTGATCCTTGGCCAGTACCGGGAATTTATCCGGCGGAAAAACCGCAAAACCCTAATTTTGCTCAAAACTTGAAACCAAAGCGTAAAACCCTATTTTCTAGGTTTATTTACACTTACTATGGAATAATTGGATAGTAGGGCTTTAATAAATAATAAGTTTCAAATAAAAGGAAATTTTTAAGAAAACGTGAGAAATTTTCCAATTCCAGTAATTAAAATTAGGGTTTCGAGTCTTTTTAAAACAAAATTAGGTTTTAAATCAAACCCAAAGAAATACACTTTAATATTTTCTTCATAACCAACCTCCTAATATTCGGGATGTTACAATCACGGCAGGATCGGGTTTAATCCCGCTGACCGCTTTTATCAAATTGGGACCGGGTTTCATCCCGCCAATCACGGCAGGACCGGGTATAATCCCGCTGACCGCTTTTATCAAATTGGGACCGGGTTTCATCCCGCCAATGAATGGCAGGACCGGGTATAATCCCGCTAACCAAAGGAATGACAGGACCGGGTATAATCCCGCTGACCAAAGGGATGGCAGGACCGGGTCTAATCCCGCTGACCAAATGAAAGGCAGGCTCGGGTTTAATCCCACTGACCAATTCATCACACTGGGGCAAATTATTTCGACAAGTCTCTCTCAGTCAGGAAAAATCAAAAAAAAAAAAAAATCATCATCAATCAAAAAATCAAAAAAATCAAAAAATCAAAAAATCAAAAAAATCAAATCAAGTTCATCATGGCAGGCTTGGGTTTAATCTCACTGTCCGATTGTCAAACATTTCATTTTCACAGCTACTGGAGCGTGAGGTTAGTCCCGCCAGTGAGCATTTCATTTCTATGCCACTAGCCGTTGGATCAGTCCCACTAGTGCGCATTCCATTTTCGTCTGCCACTAGTCGTGGGTCAGTCCCAATAGTGAGCACTCCCCGATTTAAATTTTCTGTTTGGGTCTATCCCATTTAAATTTCTGTCTGGGTCTATCCCATTTACATTTTTTGTCTGGGTCTATCCCATTTACATTCCTGTCCGGGTCAGTCCCGTTTTCAATCCATGTTCGGGTCAGTTCTTTTTTAAATTCCTGTTCGGGTCAGTCCCGCTTTAAGTTCCTGTTTGGGCCAGTCCCGTCCTTAAATTTCGTTCGGATCAATCCCGCTTTAAATCTCCTGTCTAAGTCAATTCCATTTTAAAAGTTTTGTCAAAAGGGGTCAGCCCTTATTTCTAAAACGTTCCCCGTTCGTGACGTTTGCCACCGAATAAAGCAGGTAAGTATTTGGTGTCTACTTCTTTGTCTCAAGTTTTTCCAAAACTCAGACAAAGAGAGGCAAACTGTAGACACCAAATTTTGGTGTAATTTCATTTACCGTTTATTTTTAGCTTTTTATTTGCCGTGTTAGCTTTGTTCGTTTTTTAGTTTTTAGTTTTTAGTTTCTAGTTTTATTTTTATTTTTAAGTTTTAACATAGAATTTCTTGAAAAAAAAAAGAAAAAAAACATTCAAAAAAATATGATTTAGTCGTTTGTAATTTAAATTCAATGATTTCTTGAAAGTGAAAAAATAAAAAATAAAAAAAAAGTGAAAAATGATGAAAAATGAAAAATGAAAGGAAAAGATTGAAAATGGCAATTTTGTTGTTTTAGTTTGTTTATTGTTTTGTTTATTTATTTTATTATTATTACTTAGTTTTTATTATCATTTTTGTTAAATTACTTTATAAAAAAAAAAAAAAAAAAAAGGGATAGCCGCGGCAAGCTGCATTTGTAGCAGCTTGCAAGGAAAGTTTGGGACGGCTCCTTGGGCTGCAAATACAGAAGATGGCTGGGAGTGTTTAGGGTTGTGAGGTTTCTGGTATAAAAAAAAAGAAAAAGGACGGCCGCAAGGGGGGAGAGCAAAAAGAAAGACAGAAACGGAAGCCGCAAGAGAGGGGGAAAAAAAACGGCAAAGGAAAAAATCAGAAGAGGGAGGTGACGAAAAAGAGCGAGTATGTCGACTGAGGAAAAAACTGGAAAAAGAAACTAGAGAGCTGGGTTTTGATCAAGGAAAAGGAGAGGTTTTTGACGGTTGAGAGATTAGAGAGAGGGGAGAGAATATCTGTCGGACAAAGTGAGAAAGATAGGAAGAACGACCGAGAGAGATTAGAGGAAGGAACTGTTGGCAGCTGAAGACGGTAGCGAAAGGAAGAAACGAACTGAGAAAAACGGGAGAGAAACCGAGGATTACGGCTTGACCAAGGAAGAAGAATCAGCAAAGGATCCATTGGAGTTGCTAACTCTCCTGATTGTCATCACTTTCACCGAAAGAAAGCGTCGTTACTGTAAGTTTGTGTTTTTCTTCTTTTAAATTACCAAATCTTGTCCTTCGTTTGTGAGTTAGAAATCCCAGATCTTAATGATCATATGACGGGCCAAATCTGGTGGATGGGTTATGATTCCAGCGGCTATGTTTAGAACTTGTGTATCTTATGAACTAAAACTTGTTGGCTTTCGTGCTTCCTCTCCTTCATACAAAATGAAATGGATGTCAATCTGTGGTTTCTTTTCTGTGGTTTCCGGATAGGCCCAAAGATGGGATTTTTATGGTTTTAGTGTTTGTATTAAAGTGTTACAGATATGGATTTGAAAGGGTTGCGATACATGATGTTCCTGATTGTTCTTTGGTTCGAGTCTCACTTTTGTTGTTTCATACTCTATTGGGTTTGAAGTTGTGTTTTGCGATCGCGATGATTGGTTCCAGGTTTAGTAGACATTCAAGTCATTTTTTTTTTGCCCTGTAGTGGCTCAAGAGCTGGGTTTCCCTACCTTGTTTGCGTCATCACTAAGGGCATTGTTTGTATCTTTGGCCATTTTTCTGGGTTGCTACAAGTTTTGAACTCGCAAAAAAAAAATGGCCAAGTTGCAGCAGATCATAACGTTTTCCTTTGTTCCCCCATGTTGATGAAACTGGTTTTCCTTCTTTGGTAGCTGAGTTTCTGTTTAGTATGTTTGCTCCTTTGGGTCCATTTGTATATCAGATGGTGAGCTATCACATATGTTTACTACCATGCTAAAAGCAAGAAATGCATGACATAACAGTTGGCCGCACCTTTGTTTTACTATTATTAAAATTCTGGCTGCATTTTGTTTCCTGCTTTTGCTGTTATTTCTTGCATTCTTGACAGCCACCAATCCAGTTTTTTCTGCTTTAGTTTTGTAATAAAAGTGTGGTATGTGGTTGGGTTGAAATATTAACTTGGTTTGGATGGAAAGATTGCATTAGCATGAACACAGCAATGGTAGAGAGTTGTAGCAGGACCCATTTCAGAATGGTATTTCGATGCTTGCATGCCCTTTTGCCTGATTTGTTGTGTGCTCAAATCTGTAAGTTTTATGATGCAAAAGTGAAAGGATTGTGTGATAATTTGGTCTGGATTTGATTGAGTTCGAAAGCCGTTTTGTGAAGCTTAGAATTGCAGAAGCAAGCTTATTAAGCTGCCGAATAGCTTCTGTTGCAGAAAACTGGTTTTTCGTAGCTTTTTGCATGATTTTGCATGCAAAACAACTTTCAATAATTGCACTTTGGCCCCTCAAGTCTCCCCTTGTTCCACTATGACCCAACCAATTGAATGTTTTCCTCAATTTGGTCCCCTTGGTTTTTTGTTAATATTGCAAAGGCCCAATTACATTCCATTGCCTTGCAATTAAGTCCTAGAATAATTGCACTTTGGTCCACAAGTCTCTTTTTGTTCCACTAGTACCCAATCAATTGAATAATTTTTATCAATTTGGTCCTTGGTAGTTTTAACTTTTACAATTTCATTGCTTGTTTGTTTCAATCAATTACTATGCTTTGTCTCAATTTCACTTAAGTCATGACTTTAGGGGTTTTATGATTAAGTAAGCTTAGTTTGTCACATTTCTCTTAATTTTCCTTAAATAAAGTGGTACCTTGACATTTTTATTGTTTTGAAGCCGTTTTTCTTTCATTTTGGGTACCATTCCAAGGGAGGTATAATTTCTTTTACCTTATTTGTCTCTCCTATGTGACCCTACGTGTTATGTGAATATGCACGTCTACTTTGCTTTCTTTGTCCTTCCTTATTTCATTTACTCCTGCTTTTCGTCAATTTATTCTTTTGTGGGGTATGTGTACACCTCTTGGCTTGTAATAGATAGGGCTTGGAGGAGCATTCAATGAAGACCTATCGAAGACGTGTGCCTAGCTAGCAAATGTAATAGTTAGGGCTTTAATTGTCTTATGTGTCTCGCATGCTTAGTTGCTACATGTTAATTTGCTTTGTTAGGGCCTTGCATCTAGTCGAGCATGCTAAATGTTATGTGCTATGTGTTTATGAGTGTTTGGCATGTCTACTCGCTTTCCATAGCCTGAATGAATGTGATGGATGAATGTACGTTTCCGCTAGTCCAACGCTAGTCGGAATTCATAGAATGGGCTAGTCCAACGCTAGACCCTTAGGGATTTCCCCTCGATAGAACATGTTTGCGTGATCATCACATGTCATGCATTTTAGTTTATCATTTGGCATGCCCCTCGAACCCCTTTTCCTCCATTTTAGGATTTTTGCATTTCATGCTAGTCATAGGGTTCATTTGCTTGAGAGTCCCTTTAAATATGGGATATAGACGAGTGTGGCTTTTTCTAAGCCTTAGCACGCTTGTATTCCCTCTACAAAAGGGTAAATTAAGTCACGATTTAGGTCTCCCCGTACCCAATATGCATGCATTCCCTAGGCTCATGCATTCTAAATCCACTCCATCATTACACTTTCACTTTTCCTCCCATTTGCACACATGCACCTTTTTATCCCTTCACTTGCACACTAACACTTTTGTCCCATTTTGCACACGTACACATTTTATCCCTTCACTTACACACGAACACTTTTATCATCACTTGCACACATGCACTTCATATTACCATTGCACATACCATACCTTGCCCACTCACGTGCACATTTTCCCTTATGCATCTTTGTTTTTTTATTACTTTTTCAAATTTATGTCTTCACATTGCATACATGCATTCCCTTCATTTGCATCCCACTTGCATTATTCGTGACTTCTTCAAAGGATCGTTATTGGGGCTTCACAATTAATGTGATTGGCACCACTTAACCTTTGAAGGGAAATTTCCCCCAATACCCCTAGGTCTAGGGTTTGCATTCACGTAGTGCATCCAAATGTAATAAATTCTTTGGTTAAAACAAGAAAATCTTTGATTAAATCACGCAACTAGCCTTGGCTAGGTCAAAGGGGTGCCTTGGAATTTATCCTTGCCTTCCCCTTTGTCAAATGTGACTCCCGAACCTTTTTCTTTGGTTTACGTGGACTAGGAGTCGTTTAAAAGGGGTTTCTTACTACTTTTTCCTAATTTTTCTTAAAAAATTCATTTTTGGTGACTTGGTACACCTTAACTCATTACCAAGTGGCGACTCCAATTTTTATTTCAAAAACCCTTTTTAAACTATAATTTTGGGTCAAATCGTCGCATTCTCAACCCCCCATTTAGACCCATTTTTTTCTTTTAAATCACAATTCATTTTCCAATCACACACAAAATCCATTTTTTAAACCATTTATTTATTTATTCAAAAAATGGGGCGCGACAATGATTTTTCTAGTATTAGTTAGTTTTTGAGAAATTAAGAACGTATATTGGACGTGGGACCCACTAGTGCGAAAAGTTCGGAAAAATTCGGCCAATTAGGTTAAATTCCGGATACTGTGTATAATTTATCGGGTGTTAAGAGATAAGTAGAGAGTGAGATATGATTGATGTGAGAGAGAAAAGAAAGGATAGGAATGCATTAATGGTGGTGACAAGTGTCACCATTTCATTGGAGAAGACTTAAGAAATACTATTCACTTTCTTGACTTTTTTGACCAAATGTTAAATATCTTAAAAATTCATTAAAATTTCCTCATTCTTTCTTCACCATAGCCGGCCCTCTCAAGCTCCACAAGGAAGGAAATTTCTTCAACTTTCAAGCTTCTACTTGGTGCAAATCATCCAAAAACATTTGTTAGATCCAATTCCACTCCATAAAATCTTTCCTTTTTGTGATAGTGAGTGCTTTAGTGAAGCTTGTTTGAAGGTTTAAGGTATCCAACATCCTCCTCTCTCTTGTTTCTTGGTAAGTGAGGCTTGAAACACCCTACTACACCTAATGATGCTTATGTTATGCTTATTGGTGATTCAAGTGCTGAAATTTCTGGTTTTTATCTTGGTTTGGAGTGATTTGGTGAAGTTTTCCATTTTATGATGATTTTTCTGGTTTAATTGGATTATGATGGTGTGGTTGTTTATGATGATTGGAAATGGCTTATAATGACTCTAGTAGGTGTGAATTGTTGATAAATGCAATCAATTTTGGATTTGGATGGAAAAATGGAAAGTTAGGGTTCATAATCCCCTAATTCTGTCCGGTTTTAGATCATAGGGGTAGAGGCCGAATTTGACTTTGCTCAAAACATGAAAATTGTAGGTACTGATGTGTTTGAGGTGTCTGTAAAATTTCAGGTCATTTGGATTAATGTAGAATGAGTTATTACGAAATTACTGTAGCTGTTCTGCTTTGGACAGAATGCGAAAACTGTACTGGTAATTGGCCATTTTGACTGGAATTGGTTTGGATTTATTTGTTGGTGTCTTCTGATGAAATGTAGCTGGATGTCTTAGCTATCATATGCCTTTGGAATTTCGGTATTTGGACTTGTATAGACCGCGTTATAGTAATTACAGTTTTGTGCGATTTGCAAACCTGTTTTGGTAATTCTGGTATAGTATTTGGCATTTTTGACCTAGTTAAGCTAGGAACTGGACTGAGTGGCCTTCTTAAACATTGTAGCCTCTTAGGTCCTGAATCTACTTGTAAAATTTCAGGTCAAACGGATTAGTGTATCCTGAGTTATGGACAAAACCATCAGGCCTGTTTTAGACGTTCGTTTGTGTACGTTTTGAATTTCAGTTTCTGACCGTGGGTTTTTCCGTATTGATCCCATTCGATCTGGGTGTCGACTTCTTCATAAGAAATTTAGATCTTGGTCTCAGCTTCGAAACGGTATAAAGTGCGTCGAAATCCGAGTTCCGTAGCTCCTGTTATGATCAAAACAATATCGATCGTCAGAACTGCCTTGTATTTGGACAGTTCTGACGGGTATTTTGGCACCCGATTTTCGTTCTATTCTGAGTGGATTCAGATCTTGGCTAAAACATCAAAGTTTTAGCCTTATGTCTCAGCTTTCTAATGCCTTTGGAATTTCCTGATTTGGACTTGTGAGCTAGAAGTTATGGTCTAGTAAACAGACCTTGTCTGTCATTCAAAGTGCAAACCTCTGCTACCGTTTTCCATGATTTCAACTTGTTTTGATTCGGATCCAGTTTAAGGTGTCTTCATGAGAATTGTAGGCCTTCCTCATAGCTTCGAAACGGTGTCTCGTTCACCTTGATCCAATATTCCTAGCCTAATTTTTGACCAAAACGGTTTGAGATGGCGGATTTGGCCGTCCCGTTTGCCGTTCCGCGCGTGCGTGTGTGCCCCTTTTGCCGTTTCCGCACTTGCGCGTGCCAATTTTGACGTTTTGCTTGTTTTGGATCTGTTAGTAGCCGTTTGTGATATAATGTGATAAAATCTTCCATTTCAGACAGCGGTGAGCTAGGCGGAGCCGGTGAGGCCCACTACTAGCGAACGCGCGAAGCGATTTTGCTTTAGTACTACTTTCGGTATTTTGGGTAAGTATTCAGGCCAGTTTGGTGTGTTTTCTTCGCTATGTGTTTGAGATATGTGAAAAGGGCACTTAGGCGAGGGTGTACTTTATCGCACTCGACCTAAACCCTAATTTGAATGTATAATTGTACTTGGCGTATGTATATGAACCTTTTGGAACCAAAACCCTTGAGCTTGTGGCTCGGGGCGACTTTCGAATAAAGTTTGTGAAGTTTGCAAAGTTTGTGATTTTGAATAATTTTGTGAAGTTTGTGAGTTTGGGGCGAACTCTTGACCTGGTTGGACTATTCGAGCCGGTTAGGGCTTGGTCGAAGGCAGTCCAACTTAGTCTGAGGTCACCAAGTTTGTAGGTTCATTTTATGAACCAATTTTGTGAATCCGGTTCACCGAGAAGGTGACCAAGTTTGTGACCCGAGCTTGTGACTCAAGCTCAAGTTTGTGATTTCGTTCGCCCGGGCAAGTTTGTGAGGTGACTGGCCAGTGAGGGTGATAAGGTGTCGGTGGGTGTACAAGTGAAGTTCTACGGACTATTATTTGCAGTCGACGGAGTGTCGGCAGGAGATCATGCATGGCACATGAATTGGCTTTGGAGCCACCCGTATCCTTATTATATGATGTTGTTCTTTTCTGCTTTTGCTTTACTCTTATTGTGTAATTGTTGCTACATGAATTTACGCTTTCGCCCCTGTTTACTTACTAAGCATATAGCTTACCCCATTCATTTTGTTTTCCTTAGCAGGGGCCGACGCGGGGACTTTTGGCTCGTATACTAGTATAGTAAGATTGGCTTGTAA
Organism: Coffea canephora; assembly: GCA_036785865.1. Lineage (NCBI taxonomy): Eukaryota > Viridiplantae > Streptophyta > Magnoliopsida > Gentianales > Rubiaceae > Coffea > Coffea canephora. The sequence goes on along the minus strand of CM071914.1, from coordinate 54,943,832 downwards.
TAGTTGAACAGTTAGGATGTTTGTTTTTGTTTTGGTGGTTTGACTCGATACTTTTGGAGAATGTAATTATAACTCTTTTGGGGTTGTATATAGTACTCTTTTGAATTTTCTGGCTTTGATTGTTTTAAGTTTTGAGTCCTGGCGCGAGCTAGGCAGGCGGCCCGCCGATACCCTTGGGTTCGCCCTTGGGAGAAGTGGGGTCGTCACAGTTGGTATCAGAGCTTAGGCTTCAGATTCCTGTAGTGTATCCTAGGCTTGAAGTTTAGGATGCCGGACTGTGGGATTCGATTTGATTTGAAAGTCAAGCAATTGAGGGATAAAACCTAGAGCCTGCTTCGCGTGGTCTCCGCGCGGAGTGAGCTTGGGTTGAGTGGTGAATAGGTATGAAGGATTAAGTGCTCGTTCGAGCATAAGCTATGAACCCTGAAGTGTTATAGGTCTTCAATCTTTCTCATGGTATCTAAGAACCATAGATAGGTATGTCGGGTAGGAAGTTCGATTTGTAGATGGTTTACTCTTGGGACTGGCCAGCTCGAGATGTGAACTATTTTATTTCGGATTCTTGTGCCCGAATACTCCAGAATTGAGGCGATGCAAGCTACTAGGTACTTGAGACTTGTATTTTGGAAACATGAATAGGCTTTGCCTGACTAGAATGCGTACAAAAGGTCAACGGACATCTAGTTTGGATAGTAAGGGACGTGAGAGATCAGACGGTCGGATACTGGGACGACTTCACCTTTTCCTTTTGGTTCGCCCGTATATTACGACCACCTAAAGTTAGTATATGTGTTTGTGTACATGCTTATCTGTCCAACTTGATATGTATTTGTATACTTGCTTGTCCGTCTTTTGATATGGCGTGTTATGTGTGATATGTTATTTGTGTAATTGGTATGTTGGATTTTGTTATTGTAGTCAATTTACTGCATTCATTCATTAAAGTACCTTTTTGGAAAGAAAAGAGAGAGAAGGGAAAACTATATATATATATATATATATGTATATATGTGGAAGGTACAGGCTACTGGTTACTTTAGATTTGATAGATTCCGTTCATAGAAATTTCGAGGACGAAATTGTCCTAAGTGGGGGAGATTGTGAGGCCCCAGTTCGTTCTACGTTGATATATTCATTAATTTGGCCGTAACGTTTGGTTTTGGGAGTATTTCGAAAACCCTAAGTAGGGATTAAGATTTAAACCCTAAGTTCCGGTTAAGATTGAAAACCCGTTTTTTCTACATTTTCTTTATTAGAAAATTCCCCAGATAATTTTATTGGGTAAATAGAGTTTTTAGATGATTTTTCTAGTATTAGTTAGTTTTTGAGAAATTAAGAACGTATATTGGACGTGGGACCCACTAGTGCGAAAAGTTCGGAAAAATTCGGCCAATTAGGTTAAATTCCGGATACTGTGTATAATTTATCGGGTGTTAAGAGATAAGTAGAGAGTGAGATATGATTGATGTGAGAGAGAAAAGAAAGGATAGGAATGCATTAATGGTGGTGACAAGTGTCACCATTTCATTGGAGAAGACTTAAGAAATACTATTCACTTTCTTGACTTTTTTGATCAAATGTTAAATATCTTAAAAATTCATTAAAATTTCCTCATTCTTTCTTCACCATAGCCGGCCCTCTCAAGCTCCACAAGGAAGGAAATTTCTTCAACTTTCAAGCTTCTACTTGGTGCAAATCATCCAAAAACATTTGTTAGATCCAATTCCACTCCATAAAATCTTTCCTTTTTGTGATAGTGAGTGCTTTAGTGAAGCTTGTTTGAAGGTTTAAGGTGTCCAACATCCTCCTCTCTCTTGTTTCTTGGTAAGTGAGGCTTGAAACACCCTACTACACCTAATGATGCATATGTTATGCTTATTGGTGATTCAAGTGCTGAAATTTCTGGTTTTTATCTTGGTTTGGAGTGATTTGGTGAAGTTTTCCATTTTATGATGATTTTTCTGGTTTAATTGGATTATGATGGTGTGGTTGTTTATGATGATTGGAAATGGCTTATAATGACTCTAGTAGGTGTGAATTGTTGATAAATGCAATCAATTTTGGATTTGGATGGAAAAATGGAAAGTTAGGGTTCATAATCCCCTAATTCTGTCCGGTTTTAGATCATAGGGGTAGAGGCCGAATTTGACTTTGCTCAAAACATGAAAATTGTAGGTACTGATGTGTTTGAGGTGTCTGTAAAATTTCAGGTCATTTGGATTCATGTAGAATGAGTTATTACGAAATTACTGTAGCTGTTCTGCTTTGGACAGAATGCGAAAACTGTACTGGTAATTGGCCATTTTGACTGGAATTGGTTTGGATTTAGTTGTTGGTGTCTTCTGATGAAATGTAGCTGGATGTCTTAGCTATCATATGCCTTTGGAATTTCGGCATTTGGACTTGTATAGACCGCGTTATAGTAATTACAGTTTTGTGCGATTTGCAAACCTGTTTTGGTAATTCTGGTATAGTATTTGGCATTTTTGACCTAGTTAAGCTAGGAACTGGACTGAGTGGCCTTCTTAAACATTGTAGCCTCTTAGGTCCTGAATCTACTTGTAAAATTTCAGGTCAAACGGATTAGTGTATCCTGAGTTATGGACAAAACCATCAGGCCTGTTTTAGACGTTCGTTTGTGTACGTTTTGAATTTCAGTTTCTGACCGTGGGTTTTTCCGTATTGATCCCATTCGATCTGGGTGTCGACTTCTTCATAAGAAATTTAGATCTTGGTCTCAGCTTCGAAACGGTATAAAGTGCGTCGAAATCCGAGTTCCGTAGCTCCTGTTATGATCAAAACAATATCGATCGTCAGAACTGCCTTGTATTTGGACAGTTCTGACGGGTATTTTGGCACCCGATTTTCGTTCTATTCTGAGTGGATTCAGATCTTGGCTAAAACATCAAAGTTTTAGCCTTATGTCTCAGCTTTCTAATGCCTTTGGAATTTCCTGATTTGGACTTGTGAGCTAGAAGTTATGGTCTAGTAAACAGACCTTGTCTGTCATTCAAAGTGCAAACCTCTGCTACCGTTTTCCATGATTTCAACTTGTTTTGATTCGGATCCAGTTTAAGGTGTCTTCATGAGAATTGTAGGCCTTCCTCATAGCTTCGAAACGGTGTCTCGTTCACCTTGATCCAATATTCCTAGCCTAATTTTTGACCAAAACGGTTTGAGATGGCGGATTTGGCCGTCCCGTTTGCCGTTCCGCGCGTGCGTGTGTGCCCCTTTTGCCGTTTCCGCACTTGCGCGTGCCAATTTTGACGTTTTGCTTGTTTTGGATCTGTTAGTAGCCGTTTGTGATATAATGTGATAAAATCTTCCATTTCAGACAGCGGTGAGCTAGGCGGAGCCGGTGGGGCCCACTACTAGCGAACGCGCGAAGCGATTTTGCTTTAGTACTACTTTCGGTATTTTGGGTAAGTATTCAGGCCAGTTTGGTGTGTTTTCTTCGCTATGTGTTTGAGATATGTGAAAAGGGCACTTAGGCGAGGGTGTACTTTATCGCACTCGACCTAAACCCTAATTTGAATGTATAATTGTACTTGGCGTATGTATATGAACCTTTTGGAACCAAAACCCTTGAGCTTGTGGCTCGGGGCGACTTTCGAATAAAGTTTGTGAAGTTTGCAAAGTTTGTGATTTTGAATAATTTTGTGAAGTTTGTGAGTTTGGGGCGAACTCTTGACCTGGTTGGACTATTCGAGCCGGTTAGGGCTTGGTCGAAGGCAGTCCAACTTAGTCTGAGGTCACCAAGTTTGTAGGTTCATTTTATGAACCAATTTTGTGAATCCGGTTCACCGAGAAGGTGACCAAGTTTGTGACCCGAGCTTGTGACTCAAGCTCAAGTTTGTGATTTCGTTCGCCCGGGCAAGTTTGTGAGGTGACTGGCCAGTGAGGGTGATAAGGTGTCGGTGGGTGTACAAGTGAAGTTCTACGGACTATTATTTGCAGTCGACGGAGTGTCGGCAGGAGATCATGCATGGCACATGAATTGGCTTTGGAGCCACCCGTATCCTTATTATATGATGTTGTTCTTTTCTGCTTTTGCTTTACTCTTATTGTGTAATTGTTGCTACATGAATTTACGCTTTCGCCCCTGTTTACTTACTAAGCATATAGCTTACCCCATTCATTTTGTTTTCCTTAGCAGGGGCCGACGCGGGGACTTTTGGCTCGTATACTAGTATAGTAAGATTGGCTTGTAATAGTTGAACAGTTAGGATGTTTGTTTTTGTTTTGGTGGTTTGACTCGATACTTTTGGAGAATGTAATTATAACTCTTTTGGGGTTGTATATAGTACTCTTTTGAATTTTCTGGCTTTGATTGTTTTAAGTTTTGAGTCCTGGCGCGAGCTAGGCAGGCGGCCCGCCGATACCCTTGGGTTCGCCCTTGGGAGAAGTGGGGTCGTCACAGTTGGTATCAGAGCTTAGGCTTCAGATTCCTGTAGTGTATCCTAGGCTTGAAGTTTAGGATGCCGGACTGTGGGATTCGATTTGATTTGAAAGTCAAGCAATTGAGGGATAAAACCTAGAGCCTGCTTCGCGTGGTCTCCGCGCGGAGTGAGCTTGGGTTGAGTGGTGAATAGGTATGAAGGATTAAGTGCTCGTTCGAGCATAAGCTATGAACCCTGAAGTGTTATAGGTCTTCAATCTTTCTCATGGTATCTAAGAACCATAGATAGGTATGTCGGGTAGGAAGTTCGATTTGTAGATGGTTTACTCTTGGGACTGGCCAGCTCGAGATGTGAACTATTTTATTTCGGATTCTTGTGCCCGAATACTCCAGAATTGAGGCGATGCAAGCTACTAGGTACTTGAGACTTGTATTTTGGAAACATGAATAGGCTTTGCCTGACTAGAATGCGTACAAAAGGTCAACGGACATCTAGTTTGGATAGTAAGGGACGTGAGAGATCAGACGGTCGGATACTGGGACGACTTCACCTTTTCCTTTTGGTTCGCCCGTATATTACGACCACCTAAAGTTAGTATATGTGTTTGTGTACATGCTTATCTGTCCAACTTGATATGTATTTGTATACTTGCTTGTCCGTCTTTTGATATGGCGTGTTATGTGTGATATGTTATTTGTGTAATTGGTATGTTGGATTTTGTTATTGTAGTCAATTTACTGCATTCATTCATTAAAGTACCTTTTTGGAAAGAAAAGAGAGAGAAGGGAAAACTATATATATATATATATATATGTATATATGTGGAAGGTACAGGCTACTGGTTACTTTAGATTTGATAGATTCCGTTCATAGAAATTTCGAGGACGAAATTGTCCTAAGTGGGGGAGATTGTGAGGCCCCAGTTCGTTCTACGTTGATATATTCATTAATTTGGCCGTAACGTTTGGTTTTGGGAGTATTTCGAAAACCCTAAGTAGGGATTAAGATTTAAACCCTAAGTTCCGGTTAAGATTGAAAACCCGTTTTTTCTACATTTTCTTTATTAGAAAATTCCCCAGATAATTTTATTGGGTAAATAGAGTTTTTAGATGATTTTTCTAGTATTAGTTAGTTTTTGAGAAATTAAGAACGTATATTGGACGTGGGACCCACTAGTGCGAAAAGTTCGGAAAAATTCGGCCAATTAGGTTAAATTCCGGATACTGTGTATAATTTATCGGGTGTTAAGAGATAAGTAGAGAGTGAGATATGATTGATGTGAGAGAGAAAAGAAAGGATAGGAATGCATTAATGGTGGTGACAAGTGTCACCATTTCATTGGAGAAGACTTAAGAAATACTATTCACTTTCTTGACTTTTTTGACCAAATGTTAAATATCTTAAAAATTCATTAAAATTTCCTCATTCTTTCTTCACCATAGCCGGCCCTCTCAAGCTCCACAAGGAAGGAAATTTCTTCAACTTTCAAGCTTCTACTTGGTGCAAATCATCCAAAAACATTTGTTAGATCCAATTCCACTCCATAAAATCTTTCCTTTTTGTGATAGTGAGTGCTTTAGTGAAGCTTGTTTGAAGGTTTAAGGTGTCCAACATCCTCCTCTCTCTTGTTTCTTGGTAAGTGAGGCTTGAAACACCCTACTACACCTAATGATGCATATGTTATGCTTATTGGTGATTCAAGTGCTGAAATTTCTGGTTTTTATCTTGGTTTGGAGTGATTTGGTGAAGTTTTCCATTTTATGATGATTTTTCTGGTTTAATTGGATTATGATGGTGTGGTTGTTTATGATGATTGGAAATGGCTTATAATGACTCTAGTAGGTGTGAATTGTTGATAAATGCAATCAATTTTGGATTTGGATGGAAAAATGGAAAGTTAGGGTTCATAATCCCCTAATTCTGTCCGGTTTTAGATCATAGGGGTAGAGGCCGAATTTGACTTTTCTCAAAACATGAAAATTGTAGGTACTGATGTGTTTGAGGTGTCTGTAAAATTTCAGGTCATTTGGATTCATGTAGAATGAGTTATTACGAAATTACTGTAGCTGTTCTGCTTTGGACAGAATGCGAAAACTGTACTGGTAATTGGCCATTTTGACTGGAATTGGTTTGGATTTAGTTGTTGATGTCTTCTGATGAAATGTAGCTGGATGTCTTAGCTATCATATGCCTTTGGAATTTCGGCATTTGGACTTGTATAGACCGCGTTATAGTAATTACAGTTTTGTGCGATTTGCAAACCTGTTTTGGTAATTCTGGTATAGTATTTGGCATTTTTGACCTAGTTAAGCTAGGAACTGGACTGAGTGGCCTTCTTAAACATTGTAGCCTCTTAGGTCCTGAATCTACTTGTAAAATTTCAGGTCAAACGGATTAGTGTATCCTGAGTTATGGACAAAACCATCAGGCCTGTTTTAGACGTTCGTTTGTGTACGTTTTGAATTTCAGTTTCTGACCGTGGGTTTTTCCATATTGATCCCATTCGATCTGGGTGTCGACTTCTTCATAAGAAATTTAGATCTTGGTCTCAGCTTCGAAACGGTATAAAGTGCGTCGAAATCCAAGTTCCGTAGCTCCTGTTATGATCAAAACAATATCGATCGTCAGAACTGCCTTGTATTTGGACAGTTCTGATGGGTATTTTGGCACCCGATTTTCGTTCTATTCTGAGTGGATTCAGATCTTGGCTAAAACATCAAAGTTTTAGCCTTATGTCTCAGCTTTCTAATGCCTTTGGAATTTCCTGATTTGGACTTGTGAGCTAGAAGTTATGGTCTAGTAAACAGACCTTGTCTGTCATTCAAAGTGCAAACCTCTGCTACCGTTTTCCATGATTTCAACTTGTTTTGATTCGGATCCAGTTTAAGGTGTCTTCATGAGAATTGTAGGCCTTCCTCATAGCTTCGAAACGGTGTCTCGTTCACCTTGATCCAATATTCCTAGCCTAATTTTTGACCAAAACGGTTTGAGATGGCGGATTTGGCCGTCCCGTTTGCCGTTCCGCGCGTGCGCGTGTGCCCCTTTTGCCGTTTCCGCACTTGCGCGTGCCAATTTTGACGTTTTGCTTGTTTTGGATCTGTTAGTAGCCGTTTGTGATATAATGTGATAAAATCTTCCATTTCAGACAGCGGTGAGCTAGGCGGAGCCGGTGGGGCCCACTACTAGCGAACGCGCGAAGCGATTTTGCTTTAGTACTACTTTCGGTATTTTGGGTAAGTATTCAGGCCAGTTTGGTGTGTTTTCTTCGCTATGTGTTTGAGATATGTGAAAAGGGCACTTAGGCGAGGGTGTACTTTATCGCACTCGACCTAAACCCTAATTTGAATGTATAATTGTACTTGGCGTATGTATATGAACCTTTTGGAACCAAAACCCTTGAGCTTGTGGCTCGGGGCGACTTTCGAATAAAGTTTGTGAAGTTTGCAAAGTTTGTGATTTTGAATAATTTTGTGAAGTTTGTGAGTTTGGGGCGAACTCTTGACCTGGTTGGACTATTCGAGCCGGTTAGGGCTTGGTCGAAGGCAGTCCAACTTAGTCTGAGGTCACCAAGTTTGTAGGTTCATTTTATGAACCAATTTTGTGAATCCGGTTCACCGAGAAGGTGACCAAGTTTGTGACCCGAGCTTGTGACTCAAGCTCAAGTTTGTGATTTCGCTCGCCCGGGCAAGTTGTGAGGTGACTGGCCAGTGAGGGTGATAAGGTGTCGGTGGGTGTACAAGTGAAGTTCTACGGACTATTATTTGCAGTCGACGGAGTGTCGGCAGGAGATCATGCATGGCACATGAATTGGCTTTGGAGCCACCCGTATCCTTATTATATGATGTTGTTCTTTTCTGCTTTTGCTTTACTCTTATTGTGTAATTGTTGCTACATGAATTTACGCTTTCGCCCCTGTTTACTTACTAAGCATATAGCTTACCCCATTCCTTTTGTTTTCCTTAGCAGGGGCCGACGCGGGGACTTTTGGCTCGTATACTAGTATAGTAAGATTGGCTTGTAATAGTTGAACAGTTAGGATGTTTGTTTTTGTTTTGGTGGTTTGACTCGATACTTTTGGAGAATGTAATTATAACTCTTTTGGGGTTGTATATAGTACTCTTTTGAATTTTCTGGCTTTGATTGTTTTAAGTTTTGAGTCCTGGCGCGAGCTAGGCAGGCGGCCCGCCGATACCCTTGGGTTCGCCCTTGGGAGAAGTGGGGTCGTCACAGTTGGTATCAGAGCTTAGGCTTCAGATTCCTGTAGTGTATCCTAGGCTTGAAGTTTAGGATGCCGGACTGTGGGATTCGATTTGATTTGAAAGTCAAGCAATTGAGGGATAAAACCTAGAGCCTGCTTCGCGTGGTCTCCGCGCGGAGTGAGCTTGGGTTGAGTGGTGAATAGGTATGAAGGATTAAGTGCTCGTTCGAGCATAAGCTATGAACCCTGAAGTGTTATAGGTCTTCAATCTTTCTCATGGTATCTAAGAACCATAGATAGGTATGTCGGGTAGGAAGTTCGATTTGTAGATGGTTTACTCTTGGGACTGGCCAGCTCGAGATGTGAACTATTTTATTTCGGATTCTTGTGCCCGAATACTCCAGAATTGAGGCGATGCAAGCTACTAGGTACTTGAGACTTGTATTTTGGAAACATGAATAGGCTTTGCCTGACTAGAATGCGTACAAAAGGTCAACGGACATCTAGTTTGGATAGTAAGGGACGTGAGAGATCAGACGGTCGGATACTGGGACGACTTCACCTTTTCCTTTTGGTTCGCCCGTATATTACGACCACCTAAAGTTAGTATATGTGTTTGTGTACATGCTTATCTGTCCAACTTGATATGTATTTGTATACTTGCTTGTCCGTCTTTTGATATGGCGTGTTATGTGTGATATGTTATTTGTGTAATTGGTATGTTGGATTTTGTTATTGTAGTCAATTTACTGCATTCATTCATTAAAGTACCTTTTTGGAAAGAAAAGAGAGAGAAGGGAAAACTATATATATATATATATATATATGTATATATGTGGAAGGTACAGGCTACTGGTTACTTTAGATTTGATAGATTCCGTTCATAGAAATTTCGAGGACGAAATTGTCCTAAGTGGGGGAGATTGTGAGGCCCCAGTTCGTTCTACGTTGATATATTCATTAATTTGGCCGTAACGTTTGGTTTTGGGAGTATTTCGAAAACCCTAAGTAGGGATTAAGATTTAAACCCTAAGTTCCGGTTAAGATTGAAAACCCGTTTTTTCTACATTTTCTTTATTAGAAAATTCCCCAGATAATTTTATTGGGTAAATAGAGTTTTTAGATGATTTTTCTAGTATTAGTTAGTTTTTGAGAAATTAAGAACGTATATTGGACGTGGGACCCACTAGTGCGAAAAGTTCGGAAAAATTCGGCCAATTAGGTTAAATTCCGGATACTGTGTATAATTTATCGGGTGTTAAGAGATAAGTAGAGAGTGAGATATGATTGATGTGAGAGAGAAAAGAAAGGATAGGAATGCATTAATGGTGGTGACAAGTGTCACCATTTCATTGGAGAAGACTTAAGAAATACTATTCACTTTCTTGACTTTTTTGACCAAATGTTAAATATCTTAAAAATTCATTAAAATTTCCTCATTCTTTCTTCACCATAGCCGGCCCTCTCAAGCTCCACAAGGAAGGAAATTTCTTCAACTTTCAAGCTTCTACTTGGTGCAAATCATCCAAAAACATTTGTTAGATCCAATTCCACTCCATAAAATCTTTCCTTTTTGTGATAGTGAGTGCTTTAGTGAAGCTTGTTTGAAGGTTTAAGGTGTCCAACATCCTCCTCTCTCTTGTTTCTTGGTAAGTGAGGCTTGAAACACCCTACTACACCTAATGATGCATATGTTATGCTTATTGGTGATTCAAGTGCTGAAATTTCTGGTTTTTATCTTGGTTTGGAGTGATTTGGTGAAGTTTTCCATTTTATGATGATTTTTCTGGTTTAATTGGATTATGATGGTGTGGTTGTTTATGATGATTGGAAATGGCTTATAATGACTCTAGTAGGTGTGAATTGTTGATAAATGCAATCAATTTTGGATTTGGATGGAAAAATGGAAAGTTAGGGTTCATAATCCCCTAATTCTGTCCGGTTTTAGATCATAGGGGTAGAGGCCGAATTTGACTTTGCTCAAAACATGAAAATTGTAGGTACTGATGTGTTTGAGGTGTCTGTAAAATTTCAGGTCATTTGGATTCATGTAGAATAAGTTATTACGAAATTACTGTAGCTGTTCTGCTTTGGACAGAATGCGAAAACTGTACTGGTAATTGGCCATTTTGACTGGAATTGGTTTGGATTTAGTTGTTGGTGTCTTCTGATGAAATGTAGCTGGATGTCTTAGCTATCATATGCCTTTGGAATTTCGGCATTTGGACTTGTATAGACCGCGTTATAGTAATTACAGTTTTGTGCGATTTGCAAACCTGTTTTGGTAATTCTGGTATAGTATTTGGCATTTTTGACCTAGTTAAGCTAGGAACTGGACTGAGTGGCCTTCTTAAACATTGTAGCCTCTTAGGTCCTGAATCTACTTGTAAAATTTCAGGTCAAACGGATTAGTGTATCCTGAGTTATGGACAAAACCATCAGGCCTGTTTTAGACGTTCGTTTGTGTACGTTTTGAATTTCAGTTTCTGACCGTGGGTTTTTCCATATTGATCCCATTCGATCTGGGTGTCGACTTCTTCATAAGAAATTTAGATCTTGGTCTCAGCTTCGAAACGGTATAAAGTGCGTCGAAATCCAAGTTCCGTAGCTCCTGTTATGATCAAAACAATATCGATCGTCAGAACTGCCTTGTATTTGGACAGTTCTGACGGGTATTTTTGGCACCCGATTTTCGTTCTATTCTGAGTGGATTCAGATCTTGGCTAAAACATCAAAGTTTTAGCCTTATGTCTCAGCTTTCTAATGCCTTTGGAATTTCCTGATTTGGACTTGTGAGCTAGAAGTTATGGTCTAGTAAACAGACCTTGTCTGTCATTCAAAGTGCAAACCTCTGCTACCGTTTTCCATGATTTCAACTTGTTTTGATTCGGATCCAGTTTAAGGTGTCTTCATGAGAATTGTAGGCCTTCCTCATAGCTTCGAAACGGTGTCTCGTTCACCTTGATCCAATATTCCTAGCCTAATTTTTGACCAAAACGGTTTGAGATGGCGGATTTGGCCGTCCCGTTTGCCGTTCCGCGCGTGCGCGTGTGCCCCTTTTGCCGTTTCCGCACTTGCGCGTGCCAATTTTGACGTTTTGCTTGTTTTGGATCTGTTAGTAGCCGTTTGTGATATAATGTGATAAAATCTTCCATTTCAGACAGCGGTGAGTTAGGCGGAGCCGGTGGGGCCCACTACTAGCGAACGCGCGAAGCGATTTTGCTTTAGTACTACTTTCGGTATTTTGGGTAAGTATTCAGGCCAGTTTGGTGTGTTTCTTCGCTATGTGTTTGAGATATGTGAAAAGGGCACTTAGGCGAGGGTGTACTTTATCGCACTCGACCTAAACCCTAATTTGAATGTATAATTGTACTTGGCGTATGTATATGAACCTTTTGGAACCAAAACCCTTGAGCTTGTGGCTCGGGGCGACTTTCGAATAAAGTTTGTGAAGTTTGCAAAGTTTGTGATTTTGAATAATTTTGTGAAGTTTGTGAGTTTGGGGCGAACTCTTGACCTGGTTGGACTATTCGAGCCGGTTAGGGCTTGGTCGAAGGCAGTCCAACTTAGTCTGAGGTCACCAAGTTTGTAGGTTCATTTTATGAACCAATTTTGTGAATCCGGTTCACCGAGAAGGTGACCAAGTTTGTGACCCGAGCTTGTGACTCAAGCTCAAGTTTGTGATTTCGTTCGCCCGGGCAAGTTTGTGAGGTGACTGGCCAGTGAGGGTGATAAGGTGTCGGTGGGTGTACAAGTGAAGTTCTACGGACTATTATTTGCAGTCGACGGAGTGTCGGCAGGAGATCATGCATGGCACATGAATTGGCTTTGGAGCCACCCGTATCCTTATTATATGATGTTGTTCTTTTCTGCTTTTGCTTTACTCTTATTGTGTAATTGTTGCTACATGAATTTACGCTTTCGCCCCTGTTTACTTACTAAGCATATAGCTTACCCCATTCATTTTGTTTTCCTTAGCAGGGGCCGACGCGGGGACTTTTGGCTCGTATACTAGTATAGTAAGATTGGCTTGTAATAGTTGAACAGTTAGGATGTTTGTTTTTGTTTTGGTGGTTTGACTCGATACTTTTGGAGAATGTAATTATAACTCTTTTGGGGTTGTATATAGTACTCTTTTGAATTTTCTGGCTTTGATTGTTTTAAGTTTTGAGTCCTGGCGCGAGCTAGGCAGGCGGCCCGCCGATACCCTTGGGTTCGCCCTTGGGAGAAGTGGGGTCGTCACAGTTGGTATCAGAGCTTAGGCTTCAGATTCCTGTAGTGTATCCTAGGCTTGAAGTTTAGGATGCCGGACTGTGGGATTCGATTTGATTTGAAAGTCAAGCAATTGAGGGATAAAACCTAGAGCCTGCTTCGCGTGGTCTCCGCGCGGAGTGAGCTTGGGTTGAGTGGTGAATAGGTATGAAGGATTAAGTGCTCGTTCGAGCATAAGCTATGAACCCTGAAGTGTTATAGGTCTTCAATCTTTCTCATGGTATCTAAGAACCATAGATAGGTATGTCGGGTAGGAAGTTCGATTTGTAGATGGTTTACTCTTGGGACTGGCCAGCTCGAGATGTGAACTATTTTATTTCGGATTCTTGTGCCCGAATACTCCAGAATTGAGGCGATGCAAGCTACTAGGTACTTGAGACTTGTATTTTGGAAACATGAATAGGCTTTGCCTGACTAGAATGCGTACAAAAGGTCAACGGACATCTAGTTTGGATAGTAAGGGACGTGAGAGATCAGACGGTCGGATACTGGGACGACTTCACCTTTTCCTTTTGGTTCGCCCGTATATTACGACCACCTAAAGTTAGTATATGTGTTTGTGTACATGCTTATCTGTCCAACTTGATATGTATTTGTATACTTGCTTGTCCGTCTTTTGATATGGCGTGTTATGTGTGATATGTTATTTGTGTAATTGGTATGTTGGATTTTGTTATTGTAGTCAATTTACTGCATTCATTCATTAAAGTACCTTTTTGGAAAGAAAAGAGAGAGAAGGGAAAACTATATATATATATATATATGTATATATGTGGAAGGTACAGGCTACTGGTTACTTTAGATTTGATAGATTCCGTTCATAGAAATTTCGAGGACGAAATTGTCCTAAGTGGGGGAGATTGTGAGGCCCCAGTTCGTTCTACGTTGATATATTCATTAATTTGGCCGTAACGTTTGGTTTTGGGAGTATTTCGAAAACCCTAAGTAGGGATTAAGATTTAAACCCTAAGTTCCGGTTAAGATTGAAAACCCGTTTTTTCTACATTTTCTTTATTAGAAAATTCCCCAGATAATTTTATTGGGTAAATAGAGTTTTTAGATGATTTTTCTAGTATTAGTTAGTTTTTGAGAAATTAAGAACGTATATTGGACGTGGGACCCACTAGTGCGAAAAGTTCGAAAAAATTCGGCCAATTAGGTTAAATTCCGGATACTGTGTATAATTTATCGGGTGTTAAGAGATAAGTAGAGAGTGAGATATGATTGATGTGAGAGAGAAAAGAAAGGATAGGAATGCATTAATGGTGGTGACAAGTGTCACCATTTCATTGGAGAAGACTTAAGAAATACTATTCACTTTCTTGACTTTTTTGACCAAATGTTAAATATCTTAAAAATTCATTAAAATTTCCTCATTCTTTCTTCACCATAGCCGGCCCTCTCAAGCTCCACAAAGAAGGAAATTTCTTCAACTTTCAAGCTTCTACTTGGTGCAAATCATCCAAAAACATTTGTTAGATCCAATTCCACTCCATAAAATCTTTCCTTTTTGTGATAGTGAGTGCTTTAGTGAAGCTTGTTTGAAGGTTTAAGGTGTCCAACATCCTCCTCTCTCTTGTTTCTTGGTAAGTGAGGCTTGAAACACCCTACTACACCTAATGATGCATATGTTATGCTTATTGGTGATTCAAGTGCTGAAATTTCTGGTTTTTATCTTGGTTTGGAGTGATTTGGTGAAGTTTTCCATTTTATGATGATTTTTCTGGTTTAATTGGATTATGATGGTGTGGTTGTTTATGATGATTGGAAATGGCTTATAATGACTCTAGTAGGTGTGAATTGTTGATAAATGCAATCAATTTTGGATTTGGATGGAAAAATGGAAAGTTAGGGTTCATAATCCCTAATTCTGTCCGGTTTTAGATCATAGGGGTAGAGGCCGAATTTGACTTTGCTCAAAACATGAAAATTGTAGGTACTGATGTGTTTGAGGTGTCTGTAAAATTTCAGGTCATTTGGATTCATGTAGAATGAGTTATTACGAAATTACTGTAGCTGTTCTGCTTTGGACAGAATGCGAAAACTGTACTGGTAATTGGCCATTTTGACTGGAATTGGTTTGGATTTAGTTGTTGGTGTCTTCTGATGAAATGTAGCTGGATGTCTTAGCTATCATATGCCTTTGGAATTTCGGCATTTGGACTTGTATAGACCGCGTTATAGTAATTACAGTTTTGTGCGATTTGCAAACCTGTTTTGGTAATTCTGGTATAGTATTTGGCATTTTTGACCTAGTTAAGCTAGGAACTGGACTGAGTGGTCTTCTTAAACATTGTAGCCTCTTAGGTCCTGAATCTACTTGTAAAATTTCAGGTCAAACGGATTAGTGTATCCTGAGTTATGGACAAAACCATCAGGCCTGTTTTAGACGTTCGTTTGTGTACGTTTTGAATTTCAGTTTCTGACCGTGGGTTTTCCATATTGATCCCATTCGATCTGGGTGTCGACTTCTTCATAAGAAATTTAGATCTTGGTCTCAGCTTCGAAACGGTATAAAGTGCGTCGAAATCCGAGTTCCGTAGCTCCTGTTATGATCAAAACAATATCGATCGTCAGAACTGCCTTGTATTTGGACAGTTCTGACGGGTATTTTGGCACCCGATTTTCGTTCTATTCTGAGTGGATTCAGATCTTGGCTAAAACATCAAAGTTTTAGCCTTATGTCTCAGCTTTCTAATGCCTTTGGAATTTCCTGATTTGGACTTGTGAGCTAGAAGTTATGGTCTAGTAAATAGACCTTGTCTGTCATTCAAAGTGCAAACCTCTGGTACCGTTTTCCATGATTTCAACTTGTTTTGATTCGGATCCAGTTTAAGGTGTCTTCATGAGAATTGTAGGCCTTCTTCATAGCTTCGAAACGGTGTCTCGTTCACCTTGATCCAATATTCCTAGCCTAATTTTTGACCAAAACGGTTTTGAGATGGCGGATTTGGCCGTCCCGTTTGCCGTTCCGCGCGTGCGCGTGTGCCCCTTTTGCCGTTTCCGCACTTGCGCGTGCCAATTTTGACGTTTTGCTTGTTTTGGATCTGTTAGTAGCCGTTTGTGATATAATGTGATAAAATCTTCCATTTCAGACAGCGGTGAGTTAGGCGGAGCCGGTGGGGCCCACTACTAGCGAACGCGCGAAGCGATTTTGCTTTAGTACTACTTTCGGTATTTTGGGTAAGTATTCAGGCCAGTTTGGTGTGTTTTCTTCGCTATGTGTTTGAGATATGTGAAAAGGGCACTTAGGCGAGGGTGTACTTTATCGCACTCGACCTAAACCCTAATTTGAATGTATAATTGTACTTGGCGTATGTATATGAACCTTTTGGAACCAAAACCCTTGAGCTTGTGGCTCGGGGCGACTTTCGAATAAAGTTTGTGAAGTTTGCAAAGTTTGTGATTTTGAATAATTTTGTGAAATTTGTGAGTTTGGGGCGAACTCTTGACCTGGTTGGACTATTCGAGCCGGTTAGGGCTTGGTCGAAGGCAGTCCAACTTAGTCTGAGGTCACCAAGTTTGTAGGTTCATTTTATGAACCAATTTTGTGAATCCGGTTCACCGAGAAGGTGACCAAGTTTGTGACCCGAGCTTGTGACTCAAGCTCAAGTTTGTGATTTCGCTCGCCCGGGCAAGTTTGTGAGGTGACTGGCCAGTGAGGGTGATAAGGTGTCGGTGGGTGTACAAGTGAAGTTCTACGGACTATTATTTGCAGTCGACGGAGTGTCGGCAGGAGATCATGCATGGCACATGAATTGGCTTTGGAGCCACCCGTATCCTTATTATATGATGTTGTTCTTTTCTGCTTTTGCTTTACTCTTATTGTGTAATTGTTGCTACATGAATTTACGCTTTCGCCCCTGTTTACTTACTAAGCATATAGCTTACCCCATTCCTTTTGTTTTCCTTAGCAGGGGCCGACGCGGGGACTTTTGGCTCGTATACTAGTATAGTAAGATTGGCTTGTAATAGTTGAACAGTTAGGATGTTTGTTTTTGTTTTGGTGGTTTGACTCGATACTTTTGGAGAATGTAATTATAACTCTTTTGGGGTTGTATATAGTACTCTTTTGAATTTTCTGGCTTTGATTGTTTTAAGTTTTGAGTCCTGGCGCGAGCTAGGCAGGCGGCCCGCCGATACCCTTGGGTTCGCCCTTGGGAGAAGTGGGGTCGTCACAGTTGGTATCAGAGCTTAGGCTTCAGATTCCTGTAGTGTATCCTAGGCTTGAAGTTTAGGATGCCGGACTGTGGGATTCGATTTGATTTGAAAGTCAAGCAATTGAGGGATAAAACCTAGAGCCTGCTTCGCGTGGTCTCCGCGCGGAGTGAGCTTGGGTTGAGTGGTGAATAGGTATGAAGGATTAAGTGCTCGTTCGAGCATAAGCTATGAACCCTGAAGTGTTATAGGTCTTCAATCTTTCTCATGGTATCTAAGAACCATAGATAGGTATGTCGGGTAGGAAGTTCGATTTGTAGATGGTTTACTCTTGGGACCGGCCAGCTCGAGATGTGAACTATTTTATTTCGGATTCTTGTGCCCGAATACTCCAGAATTGAGGCGATGCAAGCTACTAGGTACTTGAGACTTGTATTTTGGAAACATGAATAGGCTTTGCCTGACTAGAATGCGTACAAAAGGTCAACGGACATCTAGTTGGATAGTAAGGGACGTGAGAGATCAGACGGTCGGATACTGGGACGACTTCACCTTTTCCTTTTGGTTCGCCCGTATATTACGACCACCTAAAGTTAGTATATGTGTTTGTGTACATGCTTATCTGTCCAACTTGATATGTATTTGTATACTTGCTTGTCCGTCTTTTGATATGGCGTGTTATGTGTGATATGTTATTTGTGTAATTGGTATGTTGGATTTTGTTATTGTAGTCAATTTACTGCATTCATTCATTAAAGTACCTTTTTGGAAAGAAAAGAGAGAGAAGGGAAAACTATATATATATATATATATGTATATATGTGGAAGGTACAGGCTACTGGTTACTTTAGATTTGATAGATTCCGTTCATAGAAATTTCGAGGACGAAATTGTCCTAAGTGGGGGAGATTGTGAGGCTCCAGTTCGTTCTACGTTGATATATTCATTAATTTGGCCGTAACGTTTGGTTTTGGGAGTATTTCGAAAACCCTAAGTAGGGATTAAGATTTAAACCCTAAGTTCCGGTTAAGATTGAAAACCCGTTTTTTCTACATTTTCTTTATTAGAAAATTCCCCAGATAATTTTATTGGGTAAATAGAGTTTTTAGATGATTTTTCTAGTATTAGTTAGTTTTTGAGAAATTAAGAACGTATATTGGACGTGGGACCCACTAGTGCGAAAAGTTCGGAAAAATTCGGCCAATTAGGTTAAATTCCGGATACTGTGTATAATTTATCGGGTGTTAAGAGATAAGTAGAGAGTGAGATATGATTGATGTGAGAGAGAAAAAGAAAGGATAGGAATGCATTAATGGTGGTGACAAGTGTCACCATTTCATTGGAGAAGACTTAAGAAATACTATTCACTTTCTTGACTTTTTTGACCAAATGTTAAATATCTTAAAAATTCATTAAAATTTCCTCATTCTTTCTTCACCATAGCCGGCCCTCTCAAGCTCCACAAGGAAGGAAATTTCTTCAACTTTCAAGCTTCTACTTGGTGCAAATCATCCAAAAACATTTGTTAGATCCAATTCCACTCCATAAAATCTTTCCTTTTTGTGATAGTGAGTGCTTTAGTGAAGCTTGTTTGAAGGTTTAAGGTGTCCAACATCCTCCTCTCTCTTGTTTCTTGGTAAGTGAGGCTTGAAACACCCTACTACACCTAATGATGCATATGTTATGCTTATTGGTGATTCAAGTGCTGAAATTTCTGGTTTTTATCTTGGTTTGGAGTGATTTGGTGAAGTTTTCCATTTTATGATGATTTTTCTGGTTTAATTGGATTATGATGGTGTGGTTGTTTATGATGATTGGAAATGGCTTATAATGACTCTAGTAGGTGTGAATTGTTGATAAATGCAATCAATTTTGGATTTGGATGGAAAAATGGAAAGTTAGGGTTCATAATCCCCTAATTCTGTCCGGTTTTAGATCATAGGGTAGAGGCCGAATTTGACTTTGCTCCAAAACATGAAAATTGTAGGTACTGATGTGTTTGAGGTGTCTGTAAAATTTCAGGTCATTTGGATTCATGTAGAATGAGTTATTACGAAATTACTGTAGCTGTTCTGCTTTGGACAGAATGCGAAAACTGTACTGGTAATTGGCCATTTTGACTGGAATTGGTTTGGATTTAGTTGTTGGTGTCTTCTGATGAAATGTAGCTGGATGTCTTAGCTATCATATGCCTTTGGAATTTCGGCATTTGGACTTGTATAGACCGCGTTATAGTAATTACAGTTTTGTGCGATTTGCAAACCTGTTTTTGGTAATTCTGGTATAGTATTTGGCATTTTTTGACCTAGTTAAGCTAGGAACTGGACTGAGTGGCCTTCTTAAACATTGTAGCCTCTTAGGTCCTGAATCTACTTGTAAAATTTCAGGTCAAACGGATTAGTGTATCCTGAGTTATGGACAAAACCATCAGGCCTGTTTTAGACGTTCGTTTGTGTACGTTTGAATTTCAGTTTCTGACCGTGGGTTTTTCCATATTGATCCCATTCGATCTGGGTGTCGACTTCTTCATAAGAAATTTAGATCTTGGTCTCAGCTTCGAAACGGTATAAAGTGCGTCGAAATCCGAGTTCCGTAGCTCCTGTTATGATCAAAACAATATCGATCGTCAGAACTGCCTTGTATTTGGACAGTTCTGACGGGTATTTTGGCACCCGATTTTCGTTCTATTCTGAGTGGATTCAGATCTTGGCTAAAACATCAAAGTTTTAGCCTTATGTCTCAGCTTTCTAATGCCTTTGGAATTTCCTGATTTGGACTTGTGAGCTAGAAGTTATGGTCTAGTAAATAGACCTTGTCTGTCATTCAAAGTGCAAACCTCTGGTACCGTTTTCCATGATTTCAACTTGTTTTGATTCGGATCCAGTTTAAGGTGTCTTCATGAGAATTGTAGGCCTTCTTCATAGCTTCGAAACGGTGTCTCGTTCACCTTGATCCAATATTCCTAGCCTAATTTTTGACCAAAACGGTTTGAGATGGCGGATTTGGCCGTCCCGTTTGCCGTTCCGCGCGTGCGCGTGTGCCCCTTTTGCCGTTTCCGCACTTGCGCGTGCCAATTTTGACGTTTTGCTTGTTTTGGATCTGTTAGTAGCCGTTTGTGATATAATGTGATAAAATCTTCCATTTCAGACAGCGGTGAGTTAGGCGGAGCCGGTGGGGCCCACTACTAGCGAACGCGCGAAGCGATTTTGCTTTAGTACTACTTTCGGTATTTTGGGTAAGTATTCAGGCCAGTTTGGTGTGTTTTCTTCGCTATGTGTTTGAGATATGTGAAAAGGGCACTTAGGCGAGGGTGTACTTTATCGCACTCGACCTAAACCCTAATTTGAATGTATAATTGTACTTGGCGTATGTATATGAACCTTTTGGAACCAAAACCCTTGAGCTTGTGGCTCGGGGCGACTTTCGAATAAAGTTTGTGAAGTTTGCAAAGTTTGTGATTTTGAATAATTTTGTGAAATTTGTGAGTTTGGGGCGAACTCTTGACCTGGTTGGACTATTCGAGCCGGTTAGGGCTTGGTCGAAGGCAGTCCAACTTAGTCTGAGGTCACCAAGTTTGTAGGTTCATTTTATGAACCAATTTTGTGAATCCGGTTCACCGAGAAGGTGACCAAGTTTGTGACCCGAGCTTGTGACTCAAGCTCAAGTTTGTGATTTCGCTCGCCCGGGCAAGTTTGTGAGGTGACTGGCCAGTGAGGGTGATAAGGTGTCGGTGGGTGTACAAGTGAAGTTCTACGGACTATTATTTGCAGTCGACGGAGTGTCGGCAGGAGATCATGCATGGCACATGAATTGGCTTTGGAGCCACCCGTATCCTTATTATATGATGTTGTTCTTTTCTGCTTTTGCTTTACTCTTATTGTGTAATTGTTGCTACATGAATTTACGCTTTCGCCCCTGTTTACTTACTAAGCATATAGCTTACCCCATTCCTTTTGTTTTCCTTAGCAGGGGCCGACGCGGGGACTTTTGGCTCGTATACTAGTATAGTAAGATTGGCTTGTAATAGTTGAACAGTTAGGATGTTTGTTTTTGTTTTGGTGGTTTGACTCGATACTTTTGGAGAATGTAATTATAACTCTTTTGGGGTTGTATATAGTACTCTTTTGAATTTTCTGGCTTTGATTGTTTTAAGTTTTGAGTCCTGGCGCGAGCTAGGCAGGCGGCCCGCCGATACCCTTGGGTTCGCCCTTGGGAGAAGTGGGGTCGTCACAGTTGGTATCAGAGCTTAGGCTTCAGATTCCTGTAGTGTATCCTAGGCTTGAAGTTTAGGATGCCGGACTGTGGGATTCGATTTGATTTGAAAGTCAAGCAATTGAGGGATAAAACCTAGAGCCTGCTTCGCGTGGTCTCCGCGCGGAGTGAGCTTGGGTTGAGTGGTGAATAGGTATGAAGGATTAAGTGCTCGTTCGAGCATAAGCTATGAACCCTGAAGTGTTATAGGTCTTCAATCTTTCTCATGGTATCTAAGAACCATAGATAGGTATGTCGGGTAGGAAGTTCGATTTGTAGATGGTTTACTCTTGGGACCGGCCAGCTCGAGATGTGAACTATTTTATTTCGGATTCTTGTGCCCGAATACTCCAGAATTGAGGCGATGCAAGCTACTAGGTACTTGAGACTTGTATTTTGGAAACATGAATAGGCTTTGCCTGACTAGAATGCGTACAAAAGGTCAACGGACATCTAGTTTGGATAGTAAGGGACGTGAGAGATCAGACGGTCGGATACTGGGACGACTTCACCTTTTCCTTTTGGTTCGCCCGTATATTACGACCACCTAAAGTTAGTATATGTGTTTGTGTACATGCTTATCTGTCCAACTTGATATGTATTTGTATACTTGCTTGTCCGTCTTTTGATATGGCGTGTTATGTGTGATATGTTATTTGTGTAATTGGTATGTTGGATTTTGTTATTGTAGTCAATTTACTGCATTCATTCATTAAAGTACCTTTTTGGAAAGAAAAGAGAGAGAAGGGAAAACTATATATATATATATATATGTATATATGTGGAAGGTACAGGCTACTGGTTACTTTAGATTTGATAGATTCCGTTCATAGAAATTTCGAGGACGAAATTGTCCTAAGTGGGGGAGATTGTGAGGCTCCAGTTCGTTCTACGTTGATATATTCATTAATTTGGCCGTAACGTTTGGTTTGGGAGTATTTCGAAAACCCTAAGTAGGGATTAAGATTTAAACCCTAAGTTCCGGTTAAGATTGAAAACCCGTTTTTTCTACATTTTCTTTATTAGAAAATTCCCCAGATAATTTTATTGGGTAAATAGAGTTTTTAGATGATTTTTCTAGTATTAGTTAGTTTTTGAGAAATTAAGAACGTATATTGGACGTGGGACCCACTAGTGCGAAAAGTTCGGAAAAATTCGGCCAATTAGGTTAAATTCCGGATACTGTGTATAATTTATCGGGTGTTAAGAGATAAGTAGAGAGTGAGATATGATTGATGTGAGAGAGAAAAGAAAGGATAGGAATGCATTAATGGTGGTGACAAGTGTCACCATTTCATTGGAGAAGACTTAAGAAATACTATTCACTTTCTTGACTTTTTTGACCAAATGTTAAATATCTTAAAAATTCATTAAAATTTCCTCATTCTTTCTTCACCATAGCCGGCCCTCTCAAGCTCCACAAGGAAGGAAATTTCTTCAACTTTCAAGCTTCTACTTGGTGCAAATCATCCAAAAACATTTGTTAGATCCAATTCCACTCCATAAAATCTTTCCTTTTTGTGATAGTGAGTGCTTTAGTGAAGCTTGTTTGAAGGTTTAAGGTGTCCAACATCCTCCTCTCTCTTGTTTCTTGGTAAGTGAGGCTTGAAACACCCTACTACACCTAATGATGCTTATGTTATGCTTATTGGTGATTCAAGTGCTGAAATTTCTGGTTTTTATCTTGGTTTGGAGTGATTTGGTGAAGTTTTCCATTTTATGATGATTTTTTCTGGTTTAATTGGATTATGATGGTGTGGTTGTTTATGATGATTGGAAATGGCTTATAATGACTCTAGTAGGTGTGAATTGTTGATAAATGCAATCAATTTTGGATTTGGATGGAAAAATGGAAAGTTAGGGTTCATAATCCCCTAATTCTGTCCGGTTTTAGATCATAGGGTTAGAGGCCGAATTTGACTTTGCTCAAAACATGAAAATTGTAGGTATTGATGTGTTTGAGGTGTCTGTAAAATTTCAGGTCATTTGGATTAATGTAGAATGAGTTATGACGAAATTACTGTAGCTGTTCTGCTTTGGACAGAATGCGAAAACTGTACTGGTAATTGGCCATTTTGACTGGAATTGGTTTGGATTTAGTTGTTGGTGTCTTCTGATGAAATGTAGCTGGATGTCTTAGCTATCATATGCCTTTGGAATTTCGGCATTTGGACTTGTATAGACCGCGTTATAGTAATTACAGTTTTGTGCGATTTGCAAACCTGTTTTGGTAATTCTGGTATAGTATTTGGCATTTTTTACCTAGTTAAGCTAGGAACTGGACTGAGTGGCCTTCTTCAACATTGTAGCCTCTTAGGTCCTGAATCTACTTGTAAAATTTCAGGTCAAACGGATTAGTGTATCCTGAGTTATGGACAAAACCATCAGGCCTGTTTTAGACGTTCGTTTGTGTACGTTTTGAATTTCAGTTTCTGACCGTGGGTTTTTTCCGTATTGATCCCATCGATCTGGGTGTCGACTTCTTCATAAGAAATTTAGATCTTGGTCTCAGCTTCGAAACGGTATAAAGTGCGTCGAAATCCGAGTTCCGTAGCTCCTGTTATGATCAAAACAATATCGATCGTCAGAACTGCCTTGTATTTGGACAGTTCTGACGGGTATTTTGGAACCCGATTTTCGTTCTATTCTGAGTGGATTCAGATCTTGGCTAAAACATCAAAGTTTTAGCCTTATGTCTCAGCTTTCTAATGCCTTTGGAATTTCCTGATTTGGACTTGTGAGCTAGAAGTTATGGTCTAGTAAACAGACCTTGTCTGTCATTCAAAGTGCAAACCTCTGGTACCGTTTTCCATGATTTCAACTTGTTTTGATTCGGATCCAGTTTAAGGTGTCTTCATGAGAATTGTAGGCCTTCCTCATAGCTTCGAAACGGTGTCTCGTTCATCTTGATCCAATATTCCTAGCCTAATTTTTGACCAAAACGGTTTGAGATGGCGGATTTGGCCGTCCCGTTTGCCGTTCCGCGCGTGCGCGTGTGCCCCTTTTGCCGTTTCCGCACTTGCGCGTGCCAATTTTGACGTTTTGCTTGTTTTGGATCTGTTAGTAGCCGTTTGTGATATAATGTGATAAAAATCTTCCATTTCAGACAGCGGTGAGCTAGGCGGAGCCGGTGGGGCCCACTACTAGCGAACGCGCGAAGCGATTTTGCTTTAGTACTACTTTCGGTATTTTGGGTAAGTATTCAGGCCAGTTTGGTGTGTTTTCTTCGCTATGTGTTTGAGATATGTGAAAAGGGCACTTAGGCGAGGGTGTACTTTATCGCACTCGACCTAAACCCTAATTTGAATGTATAATTGTACTTGGCGTATGTATATGAACCTTTTGGAACCAAAACCCTTGAGCTTGTGGCTCGGGGCGACTTTCGAATAAAGTTTGTGAAGTTTGCAAAGTTTGTGATTTTGAATAATTTTGTGAAGTTTGTGAGTTTGGGGCGAACTCTTGACCTGGTTGGACTATTCGAGCCGGTTAGGGCTTGGTCGAAGGCAGTCCAACTTAGTCTGAGGTCACCAAGTTTGTAGGTTCATTTTATGAACCAATTTTGTGAATCCGGTTCACCGAGAAGGTGACCAAGTTTGTGACCCGAGCTTGTGACTCAAGCTCAAGTTTGTGATTTCGCTCGCCCGGGCAAGTTTGTGAGGTGACTGGCCAGTGAGGGTGATAAGGTGTCGGTGGGTGTACAAGTGAAGTTCTACGGACTATTATTTGCAGTCGACGGAGTGTCGGCAGGAGATCATGCATGGCACATGAATTGGCTTTGGAGCCACCCGTATCCTTATTATATGATGTTGTTCTTTTCTGCTTTTGCTTTACTCTTATTGTGTAATTGTTGCTACATGAATTTACGCTTTCGCCCCTGTTTACTTACTAAGCATATAGCTTACCCCATTCCTTTTGTTTTCCTTAGCAGGGGCCGACGCGGGGACTTTTGGCTCGTATACTAGTATAGTAAGATTGGCTTGTAATAGTTGAACAGTTAGGATGTTTGTTTTTGTTTTGGTGGTTTGACTCGATACTTTTGGAGAATGTAATTATAACTCTTTTGGGGTTGTATATAGTACTCTTTTGAATTTTCTGGCTTTGATTGTTTTAAGTTTTGAGTCCTGGCGCGAGCTAGGCAGGCGGCCCGCCGATACCCTTGGGTTCGCCCTTGGGAGAAGTGGGGTCGTCACAGTTGGTATCAGAGCTTAGGCTTCAGATTCCTGTAGTGTATCCTAGGCTTGAAGTTTAGGATGCCGGACTGTGGGATTCGATTTGATTTGAAAGTCAAGCAATTGAGGGATAAAACCTAGAGCCTGCTTCGCGTGGTCTCCGCGCGGAGTGAGCTTGGGTTGAGTGGTGAATAGGTATGAAGGATTAAGTGCTCGTTCGAGCATAAGCTATGAACCCTGAAGTGTTATAGGTCTTCAATCTTTCTCATGGTATCTAAGAACCATAGATAGGTATGTCGGGTAGGAAGTTCGATTTGTAGATGGTTTACTCTTGGGACTGGCCAGCTCGAGATGTGAACTATTTTATTTCGGATTCTTGTGCCCGAATACTCCAGAATTGAGGCGATGCAAGCTACTAGGTACTTGAGACTTGTATTTTGGAAACATGAATAGGCTTTGCCTGACTAGAATGCGTACAAAAGGTCAACGGACATCTAGTTTGGATAGTAAGGGACGTGAGAGATCAGACGGTCGGATACTGGGACGACTTCACCTTTTCCTTTTGGTTCGCCCGTATATTACGACCACCTAAAGTTAGTATATGTGTTTGTGTACATGCTTATCTGTCCAACTTGATATGTATTTGTATACTTGCTTGTCCGTCTTTTGATATGGCGTGTTATGTGTGATATGTTATTTGTGTAATTGGTATGTTGGATTTTGTTATTGTAGTCAATTTACTGCATTCATTCATTAAAGTACCTTTTTGGAAAGAAAAGAGAGAGAAGGGAAAACTATATATATATATATATGTATATATGTGGAAGGTACAGGCTACTGGTTACTTTAGATTTGATAGATTCCGTTCATAGAAATTTCGAGGACGAAATTGTCCTAAGTGGGGGAGATTGTGAGGCCCCAGTTCGTTCTACGTTGATATATTCATTAATTTGGCCGTAACGTTTGGTTTTGGGAGTATTTCGAAAACCCTAAGTAGGGATTAAGATTTAAACCCTAAGTTCCGGTTAAGATTGAAAACCCGTTTTTTCTACATTTTCTTTATTAGAAAATTCCCCAGATAATTTTATTGGGTAAATAGAGTTTTTAGATTATTTTTCTAGTATTAGTTAGTTTTTGAGAAATTAAGAACGTATATTGGACGTGGGACCCACTAGTGCGAAAAGTTCGGAAAAATTCGGCCAATTAGGTTAAATTCCGGATACTGTGTATAATTTATCGGGTGTTAAGAGATAAGTAGAGAGTGAGATATGATTGATGTGAGAGAGAAAAGAAAGGATAGGAATGCATTAATGGTGGTGACAAGTGTCACCATTTCATTGGAGAAGACTTAAGAAATACTATTCACTTTCTTGACTTTTTTGACCAAATGTTAAATATCTTAAAAATTCATTAAAATTTCCTCATTCTTTCTTCACCATAGCCGGCCCTCTCAAGCTCCACAAGGAAGGAAATTTCTTCAACTTTCAAGCTTCTACTTGGTGCAAATCATCCAAAAACATTTGTTAGATCCAATTCCACTCCATAAAATCTTTCCTTTTTGTGATAGTGAGTGCTTTAGTGAAGCTTGTTTGAAGGTTTAAGGTGTCCAACATCCTCCTCTCTCTTGTTTCTTGGTAAGTGAGGCTTGAAACACCCTACTACACCTAATGATGCTTATGTTATGCTTATTGGTGATTCAAGTGCTGAAATTTCTGGTTTTTATCTTGGTTTGGAGTGATTTGGTGAAGTTTTCCATTTTATGATGCTTTTTCTGGTTTAATTAGATTATGATGGTGTGGTTGTTTATGATGATTGGAAATGGCTTATAATGACTCTAGTAGGTGTGAATTGTTGATAAATGCAATCAATTTTGGATTTGGATGGAAAAATGGAAAGTTAGGGTTCATAATCCCCTAATTCTGTCCGGTTTTAGATCATAGGGTTAGAGGCCGAATTTGACTTTGCTCAAAACATGAAAATTGTAGGTATTGATGTGTTTGAGGTGTCTGTAAAATTTCAGGTCATTTGGATTAATGTAGAATGAGTTATGACGAAATTACTGTAGCTGTTCTGCTTTGGACAGAATGCGAAAACTGTACTGGTAATTGGCCATTTTGACTGGAATTGGTTTGGATTTAGTTGTTGGTGTCTTCTGATGAAATGTAGCTGGATGTCTTAGCTATCATATGCCTTTGGAATTTCGGCATTTGGACTTGTATAGACCGCGTTATAGTAATTACAGTTTTGTGCGATTTGCAAACCTGTTTTGGTAATTCTGGTATAGTATTTGGCATTTTTGACCTAGTTAAGCTAGGAACTGGACTGAGTGGCCTTCTTCAACATTGTAGCCTCTTAGGTCCTGAATCTACTTGTAAAATTTCAGGTCAAACGGATTAGTGTATCCTGAGTTATGGACAAAACCATCAGGCCTGTTTTAGACGTTCGTTTGTGTACGTTTTGAATTTCAGTTTCTGACCGTGGGTTTTTCCGTATTGATCCCATCGATCTGGGTGTCGACTTCTTCATAAGAAATTTAGATCTTGGTCTCAGCTTCGAAACGGTATAAAGTGCGTCGAAATCCGAGTTCCGTAGCTCCTGTTATGATCAAAATAATATCGATCGTCAGAACTGCCTTGTATTTGGACAGTTCTGACGGGTATTTTGGAACCCGATTTTCGTTCTATTCTGAGTGGATTCAGATCTTGGCTAAAACATCAAAGTTTTAGCCTTATGTCTCAGCTTTCTAATGCCTTTGGAATTTCCTGATTTGGACTTGTGAGCTAGAAGTTATGGTCTAGTAAACAGACCTTGTCTGTCATTCAAAGTGCAAACCTCTGGTACCGTTTTCCATGATTTCAACTTGTTTTGATTCGGATCCAGTTTAAGGTGTCTTCATGAGAATTGTAGGCCTTCCTCATAGCTTCGAAACGGTGTCTCGTTCATCTTGATCCAATCTTCCTAGCCTAATTTTTGACCAAAACGGTTTGAGATGGCGGATTTGGCCGTCCCGTTTGCCGTTCCGCGCGTGCGCGTGTGCCCCTTTTGCCGTTTCCGCACTTGCGCGTGCCAATTTTGACGTTTTGCTTGTTTTGGATCTGTTAGTAGCCGTTTGTGATATAATGTGATAAAATCTTCCATTTCAGACAGCGGTGAGCTAGGCGGAGCCGGTGGGGCCCACTACTAGCGAACGCGCGAAGCGATTTTGCTTTAGTACTACTTTCGGTATTTTGGGTAAGTATTCAGGCCAGTTTGGTGTGTTTTCTTCGCTATGTGTTTGAGATATGTGAAAAGGGCACTTAGGCGAGGGTGTACTTTATCGCACTCGACCTAAACCCTAATTTGAATATATAATTGTACTTGGCGTATGTATATGAACCTTTTGGAACAAAAACCCTTGAGCTTGTGGCTCGGGGCGACTTTCGAATAAAGTTTGTGAAGTTTGCAAAGTTTGTGATTTTGAATAAAGTTTGTGAAGTTTGTGAGTTTGGGGCGAACTCTTGACCTGGTTGGACTATTCGAGCCGGTTAGGGCTTGGTCGAAGGCAGTCCAACTTAGTCTGAGGTCACCAAGTTTGTAGGTTCATGTTATGAACCAATTTTGTAAATCCGGTTCACCGAGAAGGTGACCAAGTTTGTGACCCGAGCTTGTGACTCAAGCTCAAGTTTGTGATTTCGTTCGCTCGGGCAAGTTTGTGAGGGGACTGGCCAGTGAGGGTGATAAGGTGTCGGTGGGTGTACAAGTGAAGTTCTACGGACTATTATTTGCAGTCGACGGAGTGTCGGCAGGAGATCATGCATGGCACATGAATTGGCTTTGGAGCCACCCGTATCCTTATTATATGATGTTGTTCTTTTCTGCTTTTGCTTTACTCTTATTGTGTAATTGTTGCTACATGAATTTACGCTTTCGCCCCTGTTTACTTACTAAGCATATAGCTTACCCCATTCCTTTTGTTTTCCTTAGCAGGGGCCGACGCGGGACTTTTGGCTCGTATACTAGTATAGTAAGATTGGCTTGTAATAGTTGAACAGTTAGGATGTTTGTTTTTGTTTTGGTGGTTTGACTCGATACTTTTGGAGAATGTAATTATAACTCTTTTGGGGTTGTATATAGTACTCTTTTGAATTTTCTGGCTTTGATTGTTTTAAGTTTTGAGTCCTGGCACGAGCTAGGCAGGCGGCCCGCCGATACCCTTGGGTTCGCCCTTGGGAGAAGTGGGGTCGTCACAGTGAGTTCTGGCGAGAGTTGGGCAGGCGACCCGCCGAACTCTTTGGTACGCCCTAGGGTGAGGTGGGGCCGTCACACCTACTAGAGTCTTTCCCCCTCATTATCAACCATCATAGATGACCACAACATCACATTCATATTAAACCAGAAAATTCCTCAAAAATATAAAAACTTCACCAAATCACTTCAAATCAAGAAATAAATCACAAATATCATCACTTTAGCTTCCACTAGGCACCAATTAACCATCATTAAGTATAGGAGGGAGTTCATATACCACTTACCAAGTAAACAAGAGAGAGGGAGTTGTAGGACACCTTAGTTCTCCAAGAAAACTTCACTAATCAACTTACTAGCACCTAATGGAAGGATAATATGGAGTAGAAACTAATTTAGGTAAGTGGTTTGGATGATTTGTGCTAGTTGGGAGCTTGAAAATTGAAGAAATCCTCTTCCTTCTTGAGCTTAAGAGAGCCGGCCATGGAGGAGTAAAAATGAGTGAATTTTGAGCAATTTTTAAGATATTTAACCTTTTGGTCAAAAAGTCAAAAAAATGGAATAGTAAATCTTAAGTCAAAACCAATGAAATGGTGACACTTGGCACTACCATTAATGCATTCCTATCCTTTCTTTTCTCTCTCACATCAATCATTTCACACACTCTACTTATCTCTTAACACCCGATAAATTTTACACAGTATCCGAAACTTAACCTAATTGGCCGAATTTTTCCGAACTTTTCACACTAGTGGGTCCCACGTCCGATATACGCTCTTTATTTCTCAAAAACTAATCGATACTAGAAAATCATCTTAAAACTATATTTACTCATAAACTTTATCTGGGGAATTTTTCTAATCAAGAAAATGTAGAAAAGGCGGGCGATTAAATAAAATAAACCCTAGAAATTCCGGATTCTCAAACTCATTTTTTTTCGGAGGCGTCACAAACTGGATTGAGTGACCTTCTACATTGTTGTAGTCCTGTTTCATAACTTCGAAATGGTGGGTCTTACACCCCCATCCGATAATCGTAGTGAAATTGACGCCATTACCGCAAAGTAAGGACAAAACAGTTTTATTTTCAGGGCCAAGGCTAAAGCCATTGTTTGAATTTCTGGTTTGCTATAATGCTTGTATATGCTTATGAAACCCTATTGGGGTTGTGATTGGCATTGCTTTATGACTCGTTGTTGAGTCTCATTGTACTTGCTTATGTGTTCTAGGGCGTGACGGTGGTTCATGACATTCCCCTGACGGAAGTGCATGACATAGCACTTAATTGCTTAGTGAGTATACTACTCACTTACTTGTTATAATGTGGCTTTGTTCCATGTGTATTTGATGCCTTGAAGGCTTAATTGGTTATTGGAAGTGATTGAGGTGAGGGTGTACTTGACCGCCCTCACCCCTTGTAATTTCCTTCATGGCTATTTACTGTTTTACTGAAATACTGCAATTGTTATATGAGATACTGAATTCCATGCATGGAAACTGATTTGGTGTCGTTTGGACGAGTATCCAACGGCTTTACTGTATTACTGAGCTCAACCCCGTTCGGTAGTCAATTGGATCGAGCCGGCGAGGGTTTGGTCGTGAAAATTGTCATACCACGGGGACTGTACTGGGGAACCTTGTGTGAGGACTCACAAATTTCTTGTATTTTTCTCAAAAATTCCCTTTTATTTGAAAATTATTTGGTAACTATTATTTCATGTTATCCATGGTTCAATCACCCTAGAAAAGTGCCAATGACCATAGGAAATTAGGGTTTTCCTATTCGTTTTCAATTCAAGGTGAAATCGGATTTTCGTGTAACCGCAGTATAATTATCCGGTACCGAGTAAGGATCAAATTTGGTGCTTAAGAGTGACTTTTAAGTGAGAAATAATATGTGGTTAGAAGCAATGATAAAAAGTTAGTGAATTGGAAGTAAAAACCCTAGTACGCGCGATTTAAGAGAAAACGCGTCACACCGACGTGTACCGCGTACTACCGATTGAACCACCACTTGATCACCACTTTCTTGCCATACAAGTTTATCATTAATGGAGCAAAATATCTTCCCCCTCTTAGCCCTCCTATTGGCTGAAAATTAGAGGTTAGAAATGCAACAAGAGAGAGAAAAAATTTGTGGTCAAGATTAGTCCAAGTGTTAGCCAAACTTGTGGCTAGAATTAATCCTTAGCTTTCCAACCTTCTTATAACACAAGCTTAGCTTAATTTCCTTCATTAATTCTGCATCTTGGCCGAAATAAGAGAGAGAGAGAGAGAGACAAAGAGAGTTCATCTCATTCTCCTTCATTTCTTCTCCAAATCTTGAAAAGTTTCTTCTATTCGCGCAAATCTACTCCGATTAAGTTGTTATCCAGCACAAAGGCTACCTACCGGTGTAATTTTCTTGAGGAACAAAGGCCTTGAACACTTGTTTCTAGTCTCCTTGGAAAGGTATACATGCTGGAACCTTGACTCTCCGATTAAATTCACGATTAGTTGCTAAATATGTCACATATGGTTGAATTATTGAGGTATGTGGTGAAATAGAGGCTTGGGTCATGATTTTCCATTTTATTGGAATATTTTTCAGCTTTCCTATGATTTTTCTAGTGCTTAAAATTTGGGGCTTTGATGTTTAAAGTCTAATATGGGAAGTTAAGATGGTGAAGCAAGCCAAAAATAAAGAAATTAGCATTGGATTTCAAGAATTTCCAGATTTCAGGGACTTGAAAATTCAGTTCTGCCCGTTTCTATATCACCTAGTTAGAGGCCGAATTTGGCTTGGCATAAAACATGAAAGTTGTAGAGAATGATATTTTATAGTTACCCACAAAATTTCAGCTCAATCGGAGCAACGTAGGTTGTGAAACGATGAAAATACCCTCGCTGATCTAGGTTACTTTCCAGAATTCCGCGTGGACAGTTTAGTCTCTTTGGTTGTGTTTGTTCACTATAATCCGTTCAGATTTAGCCAATTGTTAAAACATGAAAGTTTTAGTACCCTGTCTTAGCTTTCCATTGCCATCAAGAACGCCTTAATCGGACCTCGGTAGACTGAGATATGGTCATTTGAATGCTTTACG
The DNA here is from genome assembly GCA_036785865.1 of Coffea canephora. NCBI lineage: Eukaryota > Viridiplantae > Streptophyta > Magnoliopsida > Gentianales > Rubiaceae > Coffea > Coffea canephora. The sequence goes on along the minus strand of CM071914.1, from coordinate 54,911,078 downwards.
GTTGATTAGCCGAATAGTTGGAACCAGGTTATATGAATTGAGGAATTTGATTAGATTACACTGAAAATTTGATTACGTGCTCTTCATGAAAATTGTAGACCTTTGTTTTAGCTTCGAATTGGTATAAGTTGTACCTCAATCCGATAAGCGTAGCCTCGGATGTGTTCTATCCATGACCACACGTCAAATTTGTCTTTTGTAACTTCATTTCCGCACTTGATATTAGCTTAATTCTTGTTCTTGTATTGTTTTGAGCCTATGGAATGGCTATTGAATTGAAATTGTATTATGGATAACTTTGGGTTGGATTGAGTAAAAGAATGAAGCCTAAATGGCTGGAAAATTAGGTAAACACAAAGGGCATGCTGCCCAAATTTTCGCCCGAAAGCTAGGTTCTATTTGAACTTGTATAATACTATGACCGTTTTTCCATCTTAAAAACATGATCCTTCTTCAATTGGAAACTCCAAATGTTTACTTACTCTTACCAAATAAAGAGAAGTGGCTTAGGATTTTCTTGAATATTTTGTCCTTTCTTTTTCATGAATTTCATTAAGACAATTAGTCTATAATATCTACTTGAAAATGAGATAAGTTTCAACCATATAAACGATTCCGAAAACGGTATTTCTTAGTCTATCTAGTTGGATTTTGACTTGTCTTTAGTTCAAGTGTTTCCATTAGAAAATTTTATAACCCTTTTGAGTTTGATTTTACATTTGGTCTATGAAACCCTAGTTATTTTGTCCACAGGTCTAAATGTCCTCGTTTCGCTTTAAAGTCTTTTATACATTTTACTCTATAATTGTCAAGTTTCTTGGATTGCACCTAATTGTTTGTGCTAGGTGAGCTGTAATATTCTTTTCGTTTAATCTTAGGTTTTCTCGGTGATTAAAGATAATATCCGGAAAGATATTTTGCCGTTGTTTTTCATACATAGGTGAGTGTTCTATATACGTTTTGTTTCTATGACTATGTGGATTGTTGGGTCTATGTGATTATTTGTGACTATTTGATTAAATGTTACTTGTTTTCTATGATTTCTAAAATGAACTTTTTCCAGGTGAGTGTGTACTTTATCGCACTCGACCTAAATAAATATGAAATTTTCAATGATTTAATGATGGAAACATTAGTTGCGCATGATGTAAGCCTTTTGGCTGAATTGGGCCCTGCCCTTCGTTACCGATCGACTCGAGCTAGAAGCGGACTCGGTCGGGCGATATGGTGACCCTGGGTGAATTTGGTATACTCGAGTATTACCTTGTAGTCCGGCTACGTCCGAATGGGTGGAGTCCGGCCAATGTCCGGATGGGTGGAGTCCGGTCAACGTCCGGAAAAGGGGATGAACGAACAAAAGGATGAACGAGGGATTCTACTTACAAAAAATGTATTTTCAAATGATTGGAGGAATAAGGGGAAATGTCAGGGGAACGAACGAACAAACAAATAGCTCCTCGTGAGCCTGTATCCTTTTAATGAATGTATTATCATTACTTTATATTGAACATGTTTTCTGGATTAAATGTTATTACATGACTAATGTTCCTTGTTTAATTACTTGTTTATATATATAGAACCTCACTGGGCTTTTTAGCTCATACCACGTCAATTGTTTTCCTTAGCAGGGGAAGGCGAGCAAGGACGAGCGTTCTGTATAGTCTAGTTGATTTAGTTCTTTGGCCTTGTAATGGTTCTCGCCCTAGTGCTTGGCACGGGCTGGTTGTATGAGGAATGAGAACCCTTGTATATTCGATGTTTGTAATTGAATGGTAAAAACTTTGAAGACTTCTGGTGTGTAGAAGTTTCTTATCTTTTACTTGAGCATCTATTGTCTATGGATGTATATACATGATTTGAGTTCCATAGTGAGTGAGTCCTGGCGAGAGCTGGGCAGGCGACCCGCTGAACCCTGGGGTACGCCCTAGGGGGAGGTGGGGCCGTCACACCTTGTAGTAATGAGACTCTTGGTTCCGGTATACTCGAGTATTACCAAAAGCTACTGAATTGGAGTGCGGGCCCGGTTGGGGTATGTTGGGTGGAAGGAATGGAAGTAAAGTGAGGTCTACGGTTTGGTACTCTTAACATTGATGGAGGGTCAATGAGGTTGGATCAAGATTGCAAGCGTGGAAATGGGCTCTTGAGAGCCGACCGTATCCTTTCACTGATTTGCTTTACTTCGAAATTGCATACTTGAATTGAATGGTTATGCTTATGTGATCTTAACTGTTATTGTGGTAGTTGCTCACTGGGCTTTAGCTCATTCCGTGTTATTTGTTTTCCTTACAGGGATATAATTACTTTTGGGAATGGATTGGATAGTTAATTGCCAAGTTGAGCATGTAAATGTCTTTTGTATAGCTCTTGAAATGAAACCCTAATGTGTAACGGGTTCATTTCCTTTTGATAGGCAAACCGAATATGTACTTCCTTAATGAATGGTTTTGGCCTGCCACTATGGTTGTAAATGTTGAAATTCAATGTATATTTATGTTTGGATGATGTTTGGGTGGATTTCGGAGTGACACGACTTTCAAACGGAAAAGAAAAAAAATTTGGCGAAGATGAACAGTGCCGAATCCGGCCAGAAATCCGGCCAGAAATTGGCCGGATTGAAGGCCGGTTTGCTTGGAAAAAAAAAAAGAAATCCGGCCAGAATCTTAGCCGGATTGCCGGCCGGATTGAGTGGGTTTTTGAAAAAAAATTGAGTTGCTCTCGGCCTTGTATCCGACCGAGAATCTGGCCGAAAATCCGGCCAGATTCCGGCCGGATTCTGACGTGTCCTGCACTATTCATTCCGGCTTCGATTTTCGTTTTTTTTATTTAGTGATTTTGACTTGTTTGCGCGCTTTGGTATGTTTCGGAACGTAATAGAATGACGTAAACTGTACCGTTAGTCCTGGCGAGAGCTGGACAGGCAGTCCGTTAACCCCTTTGGTTCGCCTTAGGGGAAGGTGGGGCTGTTACACAGCACACCCCTGAGCCATCTACCAGAAAATCTCCACGGACAAGGCCTGAGATTCAGAATACTGAGTTATCTGCCAAGCAAATTGCAAAAAGGAAACGGTCTGGAAAGGAACGAGTGACTCAGCCTGCTAAGGAACCTTCTTCTCTGCCAAAATTCATTGATGATGAGGTCAGACACAGATTTGAGTTGGTCTCACAAAAGGGTTTCATCACTCAAAGGACCATTTCTCCTCCCGAATTTCGTAAGCTTGACCTCGAACCTGTCATTAAACTCTTTGAGTTCCAAAAATGGATTCATCTTCTGTCTATCTCCAATACTTTTTACCCTGATATGCTTTATCAGTTCTTTGCAAATCTCAGAAAGGGTAATTCACACACTGAACTCATCTCTAGGATCAACTCTGTAGACATCATGTTAACTCCTGACATTGTGAATTCCATTCTGAAAACAAGTATTGAAACTAGTTTTAAAGGAAAAGTTACAAATTTCTTTTCATATGAAGAATATCCCTCTGCTTATCATCATTTTCACATTGCTAAACTCATGACCTATTTTCGATCACACTTCAACACTCCTGTTGAGGCAAGATTAGAAGATTTTAACCCTTAGAACTTGATAATTTTTACCATCATTTCAAATCTGTTGGTGCCCACTGATGGCCACAGAACTGATGCGAACAAAATGGAGCTTTATCTCTTTTACTGTTTTGTTGAAAAAGTTAGAATTGACTTTGGGTTTGTGATGTACAAATTTCTGCTCAAGATTAGCACTGATAGTCGTAGGAAGCTCTCTTATGAAAAATTTCTGACTCTTATCTTTGCCCATTTTAAAATCCCTTTTACCGGAAAATCACCCAAAGACAGTGCATTAGCAGTTTTCTCACAAGCATATTTTGAAAAAAAGAATCTGAAATTTTTTGAGAGCCATTGGTGTTATAAGGAGACTGTTGCAGAAACTAGGAGAAAAAATCTTCACGAAACCCTTGTCACTCCTAGGACTCCTCGTGATCAGTCCATGTATGTCTCTCCATTCACCATCCACCATAGAAATTCAGCTAGCAAGTCACTCTCTTCCAATTCTGAGATCATCTTCTTGCTCGAGGATCTCAAACAGCATGTTCTGCTCATTGAAGATGGTCTCATGATGACCATGTCTCAAGAACAAGGCATTCATGTTTTTTAAATAACACAAACAAATTCCTATCACGTAATTAACTGACACTTAGCAGGTTATAGCTCAAGTTGTCAACTAAAAGGATATTATGAACAAAAGTTTGACCATTCTTACTAACATCACTAATACCAACAGTTTTGGCTTTGTTATCATCTCCAAAAGTAACCTTTCCACTTGAGTATGCATAGCAACTTGAATAAGTGAAATATTGAGTACCCGAGAATCTTCACCTAAAAGTGTCGATTTTTGCGTCAAAAGGCATTCTCGCTATTTAAGTAAAATTAGTGTGAATAAATCTCTCTTAGTTGTAAAATTTTGAGAAAAAGATGATTATAGGAGGAGGAAGGCTATAAATCGACTATTTGATTTGCTTATTTGTGAAATTAGGTTAGGGTGAGAGATTAATTTTAACTTGTTGAATTTAGGGCATAATTATCTTTCCTTTACTTGATATTATGAGTATTTAGTGTAAATTGAACAATTATATAATGATTATTTGTTAAGTCATGAGGAATTAAATTTGAAAAAGTGCATATATTGTTTCACTTTTTGTAGCTGATTATGTATGGATTGCTTGAGGATAAGCAATGATTTAAGTGTGGGGGAGTGTGATAAGTGACTAATTTACGTAATAATTGGATGACATTTTATATTATTTTTAGTCACTTTGGTTACATTATTGGAAGAAAATGAATCATTTTGGCTATGATTAGTGAAAAATGCTTTTAAGTGATTAAATGAGGTTTTATCACTTTTTACTTGAATTTTATGCATTTTGACAGTTTTGACATATTTTCGTATTTTGGCTATAACCTGAGTTACAATGATCAGATTGAGATGATTATTAACCAATTTGAAGATAAGAGATAGATCTACAACTTTTGTGAAGACATCGGAATCCAGTTTGAAGGTTTTCCAGGTCAAAAAGCCGAATTACAGTAGCTAATTTCTATTGGTCGAAGCTGAAACAGGACAGTGAGCAGTCAAGAATATTTCGGTCATTTCTCAGTCTACACATATCCAAATGAGGTGATTCTTGATTCATTGGAAAGCTAACTCAAAGAGCTACAAGTTTTATGTTTTGGTCAAAAGCTAAATCAGCTTTTATCATTAAGAAAAGTTCAGTTGAAGTTGACACAAAATCGGAGCAGAGCTGGAAATTGAACAAAAGTGCACCAAAATGTCACTGTAGCAATCTGGCCGGAACTTGGCCGGATTTCTGGCCAGATTGTGGTCAGAGAAGGCTGCTCTTTATGCGAAAAACTTATTCTTTTGTACTTGATTCCAACTTTAGTTAATATCAAGTTCTGGATTTTGTGTTTAATATGTATCTTTAAAGTTTATGCCTTGGGTTTGGTTGAATTTTCTATGATTGTTAGTGTTTATTATTTGGTTATTTGATTACTATTATTTGAGCAAGTTATTTAGCACTTTGGCCCTTTAAATCATGATTAATCTGGTACCAGTAATTGTGATTATCTAAGGTGTTGTTTCTGTAATGAAAATTGAGATTTAACATTGGTTCAAGAAGTGCTAAACATAGAAAGTATACTCACAAAAGTAGAGGTGTACCTATGTGGTTTTAGTGATTAATTTTATGTAATTTCATTGAAGAAATGAACTTGTAACTAATTTCAAAACTATGAGAATAGGTATGGATTAATTATGAGTATAGTTGATTCACTACGAAAGTAAGTTTCACATGTTTAAGGAAATTACACCATAACTAGCCTAGATAGTAGTACTTAATGATCCAAAAATGGCAATTGTATGAATAGTTAGGGATACCATAACCTAAGGAGCTTTCATTTGATATTTTCTTGCATAAGTTCAGTAGGTTTTACTTGTTATAATTCATTGATAATCTAAATAATAGAAAAGCTTTAGTAGTGCTGGTAATTGCAATCTTTCTTGTGGGATCGACCCTTAATACCCTATACTCACTCACGATTCGTATACTTGCGATAAATCGCGTCTGGGGTATTTAGAAGTTTATAAATGTAAAAATTGATTAGGATGAGCTTAAATGTTATATGTATACCCTACGCCTGTCACAGTTCAGTCAAAAAACTTACATTCATGCACAAGTAGCATTCAATCATTGAAAGTTCACTTTTGCATGGATCGAGTGCAATAAAGTACACACTCGCCCATCGAAAATCCATTTAGAAATCATTGGAAAGTATTTAACATTTAGACAACATTCACAATATTCCACATAGTCATTTAAAGCATACACATGCAAGAAACCCTCACAATGGCACAAGTTCAATTGTTCGCCTCGTGTGTACTTTCGACCTCACTTCCACGTCCTAAAATCACATTTATAAAGTGCCATGAGATCCACTATGCCAAGTCACATTATTCCAAAAGAAAAATCAATCTCAAAATGGCTCAACAACTCCAACTTGAAGTTGGAAATGAAAGTAAGGACAGTTTTAAGAAAACAAAATTTTTTCCAGTTTTGCGCGATGCTATTTCAAAAATCATATCTTAAGTTTCTTAAGTCCAAAATTTATAAACTTTATACCGTTGGAAAATAGATTCAAAGTTTACAATTTCTCAAAAGATACCTTTGTAAGATTCTGTCTGCAAATCAGTCAAAATCCAATCTCAAGTGGCTACTTTATCCAGTAGAAAGACAGAGTAGATATGAAAATTCAGTCAAATTTGAAAAATCATAGATATTCATTGGAATTGAGAAAATTTCTGAAATTTTTATAGTAGAAAGTACTCTGAATCTAGTTTCAAACGCAATAGAAAGAACTCCATTTTGATTTTTCTACACTAAGATATGACAGATTTCTCAAGACTACTCAGAGTCTCCTGCGGAAAATTTCCAGCCATGGTTTTTGGTCAAAATGTGAGGTTTAAGCCACTTAAAATGCATGATTTTAATCAAAGTCCAGTACACACTTGTAGGCTAAAGTAGTATAGAGTATTTTGAGAAAAACCAAGCCTAGAATCATGATAAAAATTGCGAAATCAAGGCTGCAACTTCAGCCCTTCCATTCGGTCAGCAACCAGAAATTTTACTTCCAAGTTTTCCAACTTTCCTCCAACTAATTGTTCCAAGTTCAACCAACCATACTTAGAAATTCCATAAAGTTTCATCTCCAATATAACTATAGACACATATGTAGCCATAATAACAACAAGAAACCACCATAATCATACCATAATTATGGGCATAATCAAACCCTAGAACTCAAGTATTAAAGATGAGCATCATCAATTTGAAAACACCAAGATTCACCACCAAATCATATTTTTATTCAACAATCAACCCTATTTTCAACATAAGACAAATAAAGAAAGTTAATCTAGCATTTTACCTCTTTTGCTTTCCAACCACCAAATCTTCTCCTTTCCAAGCTTAAGCCAAGATGGAGGAAAAACCCTAAATTATCTCCTTCCTTTTCCCTCAAAATCCAAGCTAGATTAAAGCTAAATGGAGTGAAGATTTTCTTTCTTTTCTTTCCCCTAGCTCTCGACCCTCTTTCTCTTCTCTCTTCTTGTTTTTGTTTGTTATTTTTTCAAGGTAAGAAAGGAAAGACAAAGTGGTAAGAAAGCTTTGGTCAAAGTCAAATAAAGAAGCTTAGCTCTTATATGGTGACACATGTCACCTTCTAGTACTTTCTTATTGCACTAAACTCTCCTTTTTTCAAAAGTTCCTTTCACACCCCACTAAAAAAGAAAAAGTTCATTTTTACCCCACATATTAATTTTTTTTGCATGTAAAATTTAATATAAGCATTAAAGAAAAATCATTATCAAATCAATAAATAAACAAGTAGAAAACTAAATAAATGAAATACCATGTAGTTAGACTAGATAAATTTGCAAAATTTATAGGTTCTCACACTCTCTCCCCCTTAAGAAAATTTCGTCCTCGAAATATTTTTTTTTATACCTTCCATTGCCTTAGATGACTTTGGAGCCTGTTGCTTGTCTATGGCATATACCCGCGCTAGCACTCTTGGTCTATTTCCTCTTTCTTTGGTTTGTTTAGGGGTGGTTCTATCCATTTGTGGAGCAGCATTATTTCCTCGTTGCTGATTCCTCGGGCAGTTGTTAATTTGATGGTCTACACTCCTACAAATCTAGCACTTTCGCCCCTTCTTCCAGCAATCCTCCTCAATGTGATTCGTCTTCCCACAGTATCCACAGGCTAAGCGAGAAGCTAGCTTTTAGCCTTCTCGAGAAATTGCTTCTTGTCCTATTTGACTTGCTTTTGTAGAACCTTCTTTTAGGGTTCCTAATATCCATGGTGGGTAAGGTGAAAGATTCACTCTTCTTACTTCGAAAGGCGTTACATTTTCCCTAGATTCCTCAGATGTACTACTAGGTGTACTCAAAATTTCTAAAAATTATGCAATCTACCAGAAAAACTCAAAATACATTCTAGATCATTCTTTTTCCAAATTTATCATCGCATGCACATGTAAAATGATCGAAACATGCATTTTACCCCTTTTTAATGGATCAAAAACATCTTTAACGTAAATTGAGGGGCTGAGTTCCTTGATCAAATTTTACCATTTCCACCTCAAATGGCCATCTTTGCTTCCGTTTGCCAAACCTATAATACAAAAACAACAATCTAACTCAAATACACGCATTGAACACAAAATCATACCAAATTAACATATATAACTTAAACATTAGGTTATCTCCTAACTAGCGCTTTTGTTTATAGTTGTTGGCTCAACTCAAAAGGTTTGGTTCATTGAGTTGAAAAAGAGTTACCCAAAGGACACATGAGTCCTTTGGGGATGATTTCATTCGCCAAGTAGGGTTTTAATAATTTTTCGTTGATCTTGAACTGCTCATTTTTTGCATTAACTACTTCAACGGCCCCATAAGGAAAAATTTGAGTGACTTCAAATGGCCTTGACTACCTTAATTTGGGTTTTTCGGAAAACAATTTAAGGCACGAATTGTATAAGAGAACTTTTTGCCCCACCTCAAATTGTTTGGGTATAAGATGTTATCATGCCAATATTTCACTTTATCTTTATACATTTTGGCATTCTTATAAGTATGCAGCCGGTATTTCTGTGACAACCCTACCTCCCCCTAAGACGAACCAAAGGGTTCGGCGGACCGCCTGCCCAACTCTTACCGGGACTCAGTCGATCCTCAAACAAATCCAGAATAAAACCATAGGAATAACATAACAACAATCCAAAAACTTAAGCAAAGCTTATATACATTCTATCTCAAAAGGGAGTACAACATCCAATATACAAAGATTCTCCATTCTTCATACAACCAGCCCGTGCCAAGCGCTAGGGCGAGAACCATCACAAAATGAAACTAGACTAGGCTAGTCAATACACAGCTCTCGTCCTTGCTCGCCTTCCCCTGTTAAGGAAAACAAAACTAAAGGGATGAGCTAAAAGCTCAGTGAGGTTCCGAACACATGCTCAAACAATCAATCCAATACATTAAACATAGAGCATCAATAATTCAAGAAACATTTACCATGGAAAGCGATAATAACACATACATTAAAAGGATACGGGCTCACAGGGATCCATTTATTCGCTCGTTCGTTCGTTCTCCTGTCATTCCCCTTATTCCTCCAATTATTTGAAAATGCATTTTGGTAAATAAAACCCTCGTTCGTTCTTTCGTTTCATACACCCCCTCCTGGATGTTGGCCAGGCTCCACCAGAATACAAGGTAATACTCGAGTATACCAAATTCACCCAGGGTCACCATATCGCCCGACCGAGTCCACTTCTGGCTCGAGTTGATCGGTAACGAAGGGCAGGGCCCAGTTCAGCCAAAAGGCTTACATCATGCGCAACTAACATTTCAATCATTAAATCATGAAAAATTTCACATTTATTTAGGTTGAGTGCGATAAAGTACAAACTCGCCTAGAAAACTCGTTTTGGAAATCGTTGAAAGCACGTAACACATTGTCAAACAATAACACAAGCCATAAAGTCAAGGAAAACATAGCAAACAAGGAACACTCATCTATTTATGCAAAACAATGTGCAAATATCCTTCCGGATATTACCTCAGTCACCGAGAACACCTAAGATTAAACGAGAGAGAATATTACAGTTTATCTAGCACAACCAATTGGGTGGAATCGAAGAAACCCGATAAATGATGAATAGAACGTATAAAAATGACTTTAAAGTGAAACAAGGGCATTTGGACCGGTGGACTGAAATAACTAGGATTTCATAAACTAAACGCAAAACCAAACTAAAAAGGGTTATAAATTTTCCAACGGAAAACACTTGGACCAAAGACAAGTCGGAATCCAACTGGATAGGTTAAGAAATATTATTTTCGGAATCACTTATGTGGTTCAAAATCAACTCATTTCAAGTAGATATTATAGACTAAATGTCTTGATAAAAATCATGTGAAAAGGAGAACAAAAATACCTTAACTTCACACTTAAAAAATCTTATTTAAAAGTAGTTCACTTGTGACCGATAAAACCCTAACTCTTACCTCTTTATTTTGGTAAGGAGTAAGTAATATTTAGAGTTTCAAATGGGAGAGGTATCAGGTTTTAAAATGGAAAAACGATCATGGTAGTTGCCAAACGAAAGTATATAAGTTCAAATAGAAACTTAACCCTCGAACCCCTTTTTGAAGAACCGATGAAATTTTCAATGAAATACGTCCATGTCGACACAAAACTCATTTGTAAAACCACCTTAACTCACTTACCACACAAGAAAATAAATGGACAGCATTTCCAACCACAAACCCAATAGCATAGCAATTAACCATTATCACATATACGGTTAACAAGTAATAAAATACATCCAATTAGGCCACACAACCTTCAATTAAATTCAATTAGAAGCTCAAAAGCCCACCATTAGAAAACCCCCAAATTGAAACCCTAAAACCGGAAATTTACACCACAAGCGGAAATTTTCCGCAAACAACTGCAATTCACGCATAAAAGTTTCATTTAACACCATTTTGATCCATCAATCCAAGACCAATCCATAACTTTCATATAAAATCAGAAAAATCCTCAATAATTCAGAAAATGTTCCAACTTGACCTAAAATCATGAAATCAACCACAATATAGCATAATTAACCTTCACTTAGCACTAATATACCATTATCCAAACAACAAAGAAACTTGCTTAGCATCTCACCTTTTAACTCAAGAAAGGTAGAAACTTAAGGCCTCCCTTCCAAAAAAAACTCCACCAAGACCTCTATTCCCCCTTAGCTAGCACATGTACGGAGTAGACTAGATTTCTAACGGTGAAAACTCAAGATTTAAATAGAAATTGAAGTTGGAAAAATGGAGAGTTTTTCTTTCTTTCTCTCAAAGCCACAGTTGGACAAGGGAGCAAATGAAGATATTTTGGTGCCAAAATTGTATAAAAAGAGAAGAAAACAGGCGGTCAAAGTTGGTGGCCGCATGTGCCACGTCACAATCCGGCCGGATTCAAGGTAGTAGCTCAGACAATTTTTTTTTCAAAACCCCTCAACAATCCGGCCAGCAATCCGGCCAACAGATTTGCGGCCGAATTTGACCCTTTCCAAATTTTTAGAAAATGTTTTCTTTCCAAGCGCGAACGTGACGCTCATCCGTTCTTCCAACAAGGATATATACATAGATACATATAACCTCACACAACTACACGTAATACACATAATCACATGTTCATATATATGCAATGAAACCCTCCTTAGAAATGGATAGCGAATGGGTTTCTTTTCGATTAAAAGGAAAATGAGAATAAACAAAATGTTGAGAAAATGTGAAACTTTTAGGGTTCTCACAATTTCTCGAGTTCTTAACTCAAGTAGTCTCCTCTCACCTGCAATATTAAAATCCATATTAATTATTTTAATAACCCAATATGCCTTATGTTCAATTTCTACAGGTAAATAACAAGTTTTTTCATATACTAATCGATACGGCGACATCCCCAAAGGTGTCTTAAATGCCGTTTGATAAGCCCACAATGCATCGTCGAGTCTTCTTGTCCAATCTTTTCTCGAGTTGTTCACCATTTTCTCCAATATGAGCTTGATCTCTCGATTGGCCAATTCCGTTTGTCCGTTTGCTTGTGGATGGTATGGAAGTGATGTCTTGTGCCTACAACTAGACTTAAGCAACAAAGAATCAAGTTGTTTATTATAAAAGTACTTTCCTTCATCACTTACTATGACCCTAAGGATACCGAATCTACTAAAGATGTTATTTTAAGAAATCGAAGTTGTGAGGACTCGAATTTTATTTATTTATTATTCATTTTTATTTCATTTTACTAGTTTATTTATTTAATCATTTATTCATTTCTTCCAATTAATTTATTTCATTCATTTTAATTGCATTTGCATGGTACATTGCCTCATTTTATATTTTTAACGTGTTTTCTCTTAAAGTTATTTTTTTCGATCGCTTGATTTGTGAAAATTAGTGAATACTCATTTTTCGAGACAATATTTGGTCTGAAAGAACAGTAGTCTTGGAGAATTAAAGATGATCAATTGTAGACTAAGAAAAACTAATTGAAAGATTAGAAGTGAGTGAGAGCACTAATGGGCCACTATTCAAGTGTTGACTTTTTTGCACCAAAAGTTAGCTTTATGTCCCATCTTTCTTTTCTTTAAATCACATCACCAAAATCACACAAAGCCTTCTTCCTTTCTCTTCCTCTTGGCCGATTCTCCCTCTCCCTCATTTAGCCAAGAAAGTTTCCTCTTTTCCTCTTCATTTTGCTCCCAAAAACTTGTTCCAACTTTACTCATACTCTTGGACCATCTTCAAGCTTAGTAGGAGATTTGAAGAAGGAGAGATTCTTGGTGGTTTAGAGCTTGATTCCTTGTGATTTTGCTTACTACTCTTGGAGGAAAGGTAACTCTCAAAGCTCTCATTTTTCTTCCATCTTATCGTTAGTTTTAGTTAGTTTTAACTAGTTAAACTTGGGTTGTTGATGGATTCCATGAACCTTGACTTTAGGTAGATGTTTTGAAGAAGATTCTTAGGTAGTGGCCTTGAGGATTTCTTGTTTGTTTGGTTGTTGTTTTAGTGATTCATAACTTGGTTTTGGTGTGAAAAGTTGGAGAGAAAATTCGAAGAGAAGGAAGGAAGGAGCCATGCTGTCTGATTTTTGCTGGATCATTTCCCTTGTTTTAATTTCAAATTTTGTGGCCAAAATGCTTGCTACATGTTGGGTTATGTATGTGTAAATTATCTCCCAAAAAACATTTCATTTGGATGAGTTAAAGTTAGGTTAAAGGGAGGAAATGAAACCTGGAAATTTCTGATCAGTATGGCCAACCAATGTACATTCAACAGCATATAATTTTTCGTATAGGAGCTGAAATCAAGTGCCATTTGCGACATATGAAACTAAGACTCCGAGAGCTTTCTAACGGTATAAAATACACCTGAAAGTTCATTTTCTATGAGCCACAATGAACTGGCAAAATTGACTACTTTTCCTCACTGTTTTAACCGAGAAACAAGCACAGCTGCAGTTTGTAACTCGTTTTCACTCATCTTACAAAACGAATTTGAAGACAGTTTCTTGTAGTGATTCTCATTTTGAATTTAGTTTTTAACACCATAAACCACGCTAATTTTGGACCGTGTAGCCTTAGTTATGACCTGATTTCGAAACTGTGTCGAATGTTCCAAGGCTAGAATTTGGTGAATCAGGTTTCAAAAATCAGCCTTAGAAAAACTATTGTATTTTAGTGTAGAAAAATCCAAATTGAGTTCCGTTTGTTGCGTTTGAAACTAGACTTGGAGTTCTTTCTGTGGTGTAAATTTCAGGGACTAGTTCGATTTCTATGAATTTTTCTAAATTTTCAAATTTCACTGGAATTCAAGACTGTTTTGCCCTGTTCTTACTGAAGCAGTGATTTGGAGCTAAGATTTGATCGATTTCTGATTTGAATATGGAAAACGTGTCTTCTAGAGAGTTTTAGGTCATTGAATATATTTTCAAACAGTATAAGATTTACAAATTTTGGGTTTATGAAACTTAAGTTATGATTTTTCAAAAAATGATGTCCAAACTGAATTTTCCTTATAAAGAGGCAAAATTCCAAAGGCACTTGGAAATATTTTCTAGATTTCAAGCCTAACTTTCTTGGTTATTTCCGCCTCATTTCATACTTGGAAAATGAATTTCACCCCCTAGTCTTATGTCCTTGGTTTCCATTCCCTAGTCTTATGCCCTTGGTCGAATACCTAGGTAATTGTGATTGTACATGTCTCAGTCACGTGGACCCCGAGGAGCTTATCTGACCTCTTGCTTTTACTTTTGCTTTGCTCTTGACTTTTGGTGAGTGTCGAATGCATATTTCATGTTACTATGATTGAAATAATATTTGTACAAGTGCTCTATGATTTGTGAACTTGCTGAGCCGAGGGTGTACTTTATCGCTCTCGTCCTCTTTCTCTTGATTAATTGATACTTGTTACATAAATGTTGTGTCTTGCACATGTACTCGAATATGTTTAACTCGTGAGCGCTGAGCGGCAGCATATACCACACCCTATTCGGGTAGGAGGTACCTCTCATACCGAATCAGTGCTATGATCGATTCTAAGTTGATTGGAGCGTTGTTTCATCGACCAATTATACTTCGGGGGACGCCCCAACCCATTGGCTAACCTCATAACTTGAACCGGCAAGGGGTTGGTCGAGAAATTTGGTGAACCATGAAAAATTTTATAGCTTGATCTTTTGAGATCTTGCTTGGCATACTCGATTAATATTGCCACCTCATGACTTGTTTGGTTCCGAATCTGAGAGGGTGTTATGTTGGATAGAGGAAGTAAGTGGAGCGTTACGGTCATGTTACTACTTGAGTTGACGGAGAGTCAACCTCAGATGGTTTGAATCGATCGAGACATGAAAATAGCTCCTGAGAGCTCCTATATCCTTCTACTTGTGTTTTATTTCTTATTTGAGTGCTTAATTGAAATTTCATGTTAAGTCACTTTTAAGTGTGATATTTGATTTAATTTATGCCACTTACTTGCTTGTTTGATTTTCTTGACCTCACTGAGCATTAGTTTATTCCTTTAAGTTTGTTTTCTTGGTTAAAGCTAGTGAATCTTTTGGATGATATTGGAGACATTGGAAGAGTAAACTTTATTATATTTGGATTTTGGATTGTAATTGTAAATAGTAGCCTTAGAAGAATTTGGATTGTATATTTGCAACATTTCTTTAATCCTAAGTCTATGATTGACTTGTGGATCGCTATTAAATTTGAATGAGTGCATGAGTCGTGACAAGAGTTGGGCAGACATTCCGCTGATACCCTAGGTTTCACCTTAGGAAGAGATGGGGGCATCACAGAAGTACTACCTTAGTATCATTAGTAGATGAAACAATTGTCTCCATCCATTTAGACACATAGTCTACAGCTACTAAGATGTACTTGTTATTAAAAGAACTAGGAAATGGTCCCATAAAATCCATATACCATACATCAAATAACTCTATTTCTAAGAAAATAGTTAAGGGCATTTCATTTTTTCTAGAAATATTTCTGGTTCTTTGATAGGCATCATAGCTTTTAACATATTTTCGAGCATCTCGGTACATGGTAGGCCAATAAAATCTCGATTGCCACATCTTGGCCATGGTCTTAGAGGTATTGAAATGATCACTCGTTTTCAAATTATGACAATGATAAAGAATATCACTTACCTCCTCTTCGGAAATACATTTTCTTACCATACCATCAGTACAATGCTTATAGAGTAATGATTTCTCTCAAAAATAGTTTTTAACATCATGCAAAAATTTCTTCCTTTGGTGAAAATTGAAACCCCTTGGAGTTACTCCACTTACCAAAAAGTTAGCAAAATCCGCATATCATAGAGACTTGATTAGTGCTAGAACAAATTCATCTGAAAAATTCTCCTTAATTGAAAATGATCATTGGTAGGGATATACTCTAATCGCGATAAATGATCCACCACAAGGTTCTCCGATCCTTTTTTTTTTAATTTCTAAATCAAATTCCTGTAATAAGAGAATCTAACGAATTAGAGGCGGTTTTGCATCTTTTTTATGGAACAATTATTTAAGAGCTGAATGGTCCATATAAATGATAACTTTAGATCCTACTAAGTAGGATCTAAATTTATCTAAGACAAATATCGCCGTCAAAAGCTCTTTCTCCGTGGTCGCATAGTTAATTTATACTTCATTGAACACTTTACTTGCATAATAAATCACATGCAACCTTCTTTCCTTCCGTTGACCTAACACAGTTCCGATTGCGTAATAGCTTGCATCACATATCAATTCAAATGCTAGAGACCAATCCGGTGAAGTTATAATTGGTGTTGAGGTCAACTCCTTTTTCAACTTATCAAAAGCCATTATACATTTATCATCAAAATGAAATGGGGTATCTTTGCATAATAAATCACATAACGATTTAGCTATCTAGGAAAAATCCTTAATGAAACATCTATAAACACCCTTATGTCCCAGAAAACTTCTAATCCCTTTGACATTGTTTGGATGTGGCTTTCGCTCAATCACTTTTATTTTGACTTTGTCCACCTCAATTCCTCTTGAGGAAATCTTGTGCCCTAAGACGATTCTTTCTTGGACCATAAAATAATACTTCTCCTAATTCAACACAAGGTTCATCTCTTCATATCTCTGCAAAATCAAATCCAAATTATAAAGACAATGGTCAAATGATGAACCGTATACTAAAAAAATCATCCACAAAAATCTCTATAAATTTCTCAATATAATCAGAAAAAATTGCCATCATGTAGCATTGGAATGTGGCAGGGGCATTGCAAAGGCTAAATAGCATCTTTCTAAAAGCAAATGTGCCATAAAGGCAAGTAAAGATGGTCTTTTCTTGATCTTTAGGAGTTATTGCTATTTGGTTATAACCTGAAATCCATCAAGGAAGCAATAAAATTCATAACCAGCAATACGTTCCAATAATTGATCAAGAAAAGGTAAGAGTGTGACGGCCCCACCTCCCCCTAAGGCGTACCAAAGGGTTCGGCGGGTCGCCTGCCCAACTCTCGCCGGGACTCAGTCGTTCACTCACACAAATCGGAAATAAAACCACAAGAAAGAGCAAAACGAGGATCCAAAACTTAAAACGAAACTTATATACATTGCTATCTCAGAAAGAAGTACAACCGTCGAGAATACAAAAGTTCTCAAGTCACCATACAACCAGCCCGTACCAAGCACTAGGGCGAGAACCAAAACAAAACCAAAACTAGACCCAGCCAGTCGATACAGAGCTCTTGCCCCTGCTCGCCTTCCCCTGTTAAGGAAAACAAAACTAAAGGGATGAGCTGGAAAGCTCAGTGAGGTTCCGATCACATAGGCAAACAAGAAGTTCAATGCATTCATTACACGTAGCCAATAATTCAAGATACAAAGATAAGATAAAGCGATAAACACATTCATTAAAAGGATACGGGCTCACATGGAGCTATTCGTTCGTTCGTTCGTTCATTCATTCTCCTTTCATTCCCTTATACCTTCAATCATTTGAAAATGTATTTTGTATAAGTAAAATCCCTCGTTCATTCATTCATTCACCCCATCCCGGACATTGTCCAAGCTGTGAGGACTCGCAAAAAAAAACTATTATTTTATGCCTAATTTATGGCTTAATAAATTATTTAATTGGATTTTTATTCCAAGGAATATTTTCTAGTCTTATTAGACCTAAGTACATGGTAATATAACTTCGTTATATTTTTAAAATGATTCGTTTCGAAAATTAATTTCCTGGAGCGCGTTTAGTAAAAATAGTGAATAGTACTTGGAGATTTTATCCGCGTAGTAGCACAATAAGCTTGAAATATTTGAGACTTGTACTATGGTTCTAAAATAGGTAATCTTATGAATAAAAACTCAAGTGATAGTTAATAGTGCAATCGTTATAAGAATTTCTCGGAAGTTTCGCGTTATAGCAGTAAAATTGACGGTACGCGTTTTCACACGCGCAACCTTATTTGAGGGACTTTAGACCCTTATTTCGGGACAATTAAGAGTGAAGAATATTTACATGAATATATATGCATTGGAGGTATAGTGCACTAGTGAACCAAACGCGCGAGAAAAATCGAGCCGTAATCGCACCAAACGGCCGCTAATGAGAGTTGACTTTTAGGTGAATTTCCACCACTTATTTCACCTTCTCTTGGAAGCTAAAGGAAATCAGATTTCTCTCCATCTTCTCTCTCCTCATTGCCGACCAGCTCTCTTCTCTCTCTAACTCATTTGCTTCAAAATTTCTGCTCACAAATCTCACTCAAAACCACCCCAAATCATCTCCAAATTCAACCAAACTTGCACCACACCTAGCTTGACACTTGAGGATCATTTTGAGCTGCAAACAAGGGCTGGAAATCACGGTTTTTCTGGGGTAATAGAGGGCCAAAAATTCTGCTGAACATCAACCCAAAGTAAGTGATGATCCACTCTTGGAAACTTGAAGTTTGGAAGCTATCTTACCTTGTTAAGTTCATGCATGCATTTGGTTAGCTTGTGTATGGTGTAAAAATGTGATTGTGGGCTCTTTGAATTCCCACACTTGGGTTGTTGTTGCTGATTTGATGATTGATGGTGGTTATATTGTTGGTTTAGTGGTTAAAATGATGCATTAGTGGTGGGTAATTAGTAGAAACTTCATTGGGTGTAAGAAGCAAAAACTTCCGATTTTGCCCCTGCCATGTTCGGCCATGTTGAGGCCAATTTTTACTGGTATAATGGCTTGAATTGGATGTTTATAGGATGTATTAGATGTGTGAAAATTTTCATTGGAAAATATTGAGGTTTAATTGAGCAAATGAATTTTCTTGAGAAACTAGCAAATCTGGAAAACTGTTCGCGTATGATTCTGACCAGTGGTAGTATTTTGGCTATAACTCTGTCCTCGGATGTCGAAATCATGTCCCGTTGGTGGCGTTTGCAACTAGACATTCCTGGCTTTAATTTGGTATATAATGCACGTTCTGATTCTTTGTGAGCAAGCCGAACCAAATGTTTTAAGTTCGCTGTCTTGTTGCTCTGTTCATCTGGAATGAAGTGTTCAGGCAGCAACTTGATGCCCAATTTTGAACCAGATGGGTGCCAAATTTAGAAATGATTTCTTCTGTGACGATTTAGCCCTATGAATGTATTTTCTAACGGCATAAGCCATGCTCGATTTCGGGTTAATTTGACTGAGTTGTGACTGAAACAAGTGGACTGCTCTGTTTTGGAAAAACCCTAATGTTGGACTGGTTTGGAACAAGATCTTGGAGTGAACTTGTTAATTGATGTTCTTGATACTAAACATTTACCAAAGGCATTATGGATGTTTCTTAGGCCTTTATTTCACAAATGAACCATGGTTGGATAGTTTGCTTGATTAAACGTTTTGAAATGGGTAATGAAAGTTTAAAGGCAGATTGCCTTATAATTTTTCCTGAACTTTGGTTGACTAGTTAACTATCTTTCCGAAGGTATTTTTCCCTGAAATTTGATAGAGCGGTACCTCTCATATGGGAGTAAAATACTGCCAATTTTAGTACCAATCCGAGTTCGTTTCGATACCCAATTAAATTCCTAGTGTTGGAGGTTCAAATCTGGAAATTCTTCTCCAGTCTTGAATTTCCCTAACTTCGGGCTACCGTATCTCGGTACTCGAAACTCCGATTCTTGATCCGCTTGTTTTGTTATACACCTCACTTGTAACACTAGTTGAGCTACAAATTTCAGAGGCCGGTTTGCAACGTGTGAATCGTGCCGAATTTTCAAAGTTGGCCGAAATCCAACTTAATTCTCCCTTGTAAACCAATCCTGCATCTTCAAGCTCATTTTGAACACTTTCCACTTCGATTCATGGAAAAGTGTCTTCTAGGAACTTATAGTACTTTCTAAGATGTTTCCAACGGTATAAAGTTTTCCAATTCTTGACTTATACCGAGCGAGTTACGATTTTTCAAAGATTCATAATAAAACTAAAAATTTTCCAATTTCAAAGAAATAGAGTTTTTCAAGAACTCTTTATTCTTTTGATATTCTTAAACGTTTTGCTCACGATTTTCATGATAAAAACTCAAATAATATTGTACATAATAAAAGGCGAGCTGAACCTCGATTTACGTGTAATTGAGGTTCCTTTTTGCGAAATAATCCTTAGATTGTACTAGTGTACAATCTTCTTGATAAGTGGGTTAATTGTGTGATTATCCGCTGTTAATTGCCAGGCGCACAAGGAGACCTTCAAGAGGATCTCACAGTGGACACTTGAACTCCCAGAAAATAATTCTTATTGAATTGCTCGGTGAGTGTCAAGTGTGTGCATCTTTGATACATGTTTGTTTGTGGTAATTGTTGGAATTTTAAGAAAATAAGGGCGGGTGCGTACTTTATCGCACTTGTTCTAATTTCAAATGAATTATTGAAATGTATTGAATGATTGTAATGTATTGAATGAATGACTGAAATGCAATGGTATGTTATGAATACATACGTCGATGGAGGGAACCTCCTCGACTTTCAAATGAATGGGGGACGCCCAAACTCATAGGCCGTCCTTAGACTCGAGCCGGCAATGGGCTTGGTCGGGGACTTGGGCGAGCCATGAGATACATATAAGCTTGACCTAATGAGAGGTCTTGCTTGGCATACTCGCAGAGTATCGCCTTATAATAGACTTGTGGGCCCTTGGGGTGTACGGTGGATGGAGGGAAGTAAGTGGTGATCTACGGAAATGGAAATACCGACCCGGTTGACAGGAGGGTCAACGCGAGAAGGTATACGCATGATATCGGCAGAGCAAGTGGAACTTAGCTCCTGAGAGCTACTATATCCTTGAATTGTTTTTGATTATTTTTCCTGCTTGAATGGTCGATTATTGAAATAATATGGTTTATTTATTAAATTTGGGATTGTTATTTGACAAAGTGCTTGCATGTGTGTTCTTGGCCTCACGAGCGTTTAGCTCACCCTATAGTTTTGTTTTCCTTAACAGGACCGAATCTTGGAGAAATATGGAGAAACCATCCGTTGTACTTTTGTTAAGACTCCTGTTATATATTTTGACTAGGCCCTGGTTTGGGTTGTACTTTTGAAAATTGTAAACTTGAAAATTTTGGGCCCTGACGTGTATGTTGAATTTAAGTCGTTTATGATTACCCGATGTACTGGTTACACGTTAAGTGACTTGTTAATCTTGAACGCTTCCGCATTATTGTATTCATGTTGCTCTCTTTAAAGTGTTAGTCCGGTTTCAAGTTGAATGGATTTGCTTGAGTCCTGGCGAGAGTTGGGCAGGCGTCTGCGGACACCCTTTGGTTCGCCTTAGGGAGATGTGGGGCATCACAGTTAGTATCAGAACACTAGGTTAGAGGTCTATATGGGAGACATATTAGATACTCTACCTTTAAGACTCGATATGGGATGACTTAATCCTACCCTAAGTGATACTTGAGGCGAGTTAGCAATTAAGTTAGTCCTACCTCAAGTGACGAATGGGATGAACCAACGATCAAGATAGGCATGCATTGCAGGATATTGGAACTGAGTAGTGATTTAAGTTTCTAACCTGAAAAATATTATTATTGTTATTATTTTGCAGGGATGGATGACGGAAATGGAGCCCCGGCAACTAATGGGAATGGCCATGCGAATGGTCATTACGAGCCTCTTAGGACTATCTTCTACCGAGCTCTAGCGGGAGGAGCTCGAGCACGTTACTCACCTTATGATAGATACCCTCGATGTTCGTGTAGGTTGACTTTCGCCTACCCGAACCATTTGGTGCTTGCTTTGGACGACGAGCGTCGTCAGTTGGTAGATGCCAACCGTGATCTACAGGCTGAGGTAGACGCGCTTAGGCAGATGGTTAGC
This sequence comes from Coffea canephora, assembly GCA_036785865.1. Classification (NCBI taxonomy): domain Eukaryota; kingdom Viridiplantae; phylum Streptophyta; class Magnoliopsida; order Gentianales; family Rubiaceae; genus Coffea; species Coffea canephora. Next base: position 54,889,062 of record CM071914.1, on the reverse strand, counting down.
GCTCAGGATGAGCGGATTGCCGAGCTTGAGGAAGTGCTGGAGGGTGAGGTAGCCACATCTGCAGTGGTTAATGAGGAGCTTCGGGATACTAGGGCTCGACTTACTAGGCTAGGACGGGATGTCCGTACTCGGGCTTTCGAGATTCTGGCTGATGCGACTAGATTGGTTGAGGACGCTGCTGAGGTGATTCCTGATGATGAGGAGGAGGATCCCGAGGAAGAGGTTCCTCCTGATAGCCCTGCTATGGACTAGGATCTTAGTCGTTGACCCCTTTTGACTTTTGACTGGTACAGTTAGGACTAGTTAGGGTGACGCGAGTGCTGAGGCCATTGTATTTTGCATGCTTGTGTGGCCTACTTTTGGCACTTGTTCTTACTTTAGTCTTCTGTGACTAAAAGTATACTTTTGAGTACCTGTGTGCTATGTTTTTGTGAATTGTCCCTAACTTGTTAATTGTACGAACTCGACATGCTTATGAATGTAAATTATTGTTAATTTCAATGCTTTCTTGGTAGGTTCTAACTTTGATATATTTCTTCTTTTCTGCTTAAGTTAATCTACTTCTTGCACTAGGCACATTTAGGCTAATGGAAGGACTAAGAAGTGGTCGAGGCCGTGGGCGAGCGTCTAGACAGGCCCAACCTCAGGGGGATGACCAGGGATCGGCAACTGGACCGACCCAGGGACAGGAAAATGTTGAGGGTAACCAAGTGGCTACTGCCATCAATAGGATGACTGATATCCTAGAACGTCTAGCGGAGAGACAGGGTCCTGGACCATTTAACCAACCTGGGGGCCAGGATAGAGGAGAGAATAGAGCCTTGGAAAGATTCCTAAAGTTTAACCCGCCTAAGTTTATGGGTGAACCTGACCCCGAAGTAGCGGAGAATTGGTTAGAAAGGATGACCAATATATTTGCCGCACTAGACTACACTGAGGATAGGCGAGTGAACTTTGCTGCTTTCCAATTTGAGGGAGTAGCCCGTGCTTGGTGGGATTTGATAAAAGGAAAATGGGAAAGGGCTCGAACCCCTTGGACTTGGGAGAATTTCACAAGGGAGTTTAATGAAAAGTTCCTTCCGCCCTTAATCCAAGAGAAAAGGGAGGACGAATTTATTAAGTTGAAACAAGGACCCCTTACTGTAGCAGAGTATGAAGGGAAGTTCACTAAACTTTCCAAATACGCTCCTGAGTTAGTAGCCGATGAACGGAGGAGGATTAGAAGGTTCATACAGGGACTTAATGTGGAACTTCAGGAGGGCCTGGCTGCAGCCCAAATCTCTACTTTTACTGAGGCTTTAGAGAAAGCGCAAAGGGTTGAGAATGCAAGATCTCAAGTGAGGGATTTCCACAATAGAAAAAGGAATTTTCCTAGTCGCACTTTTGGGCAGACCAATAAGTTTGTACACCCTTCTAAAAAGGGAAGAGGGGAAGGAGGAACGAGAACTGCTGGAGCTTCTAGGGGAGCTCTATCGAGGGGAGGTCGTAGCGGGACGACTCAGGTTAGGGGGGCACCATCTGTTGGATCGACTGTGACCCCTCAAGTTACTTGTGGATATTGTGGTAAATCCAACCACTCTGAGAACGACTGCTGGAGAAAGCTGGGAAAATGCTTGCTGTGTGGGAGCACTGAGCATCAGATTGCAAATTGTCCGAAATCGTCGAAGACAGGGGGAAGCCTGCAACGGCCTGAAAAATCAACCTCTAAACAGACCAGTGCCTGAGGAAGTCGACCGAAAGTACCGGCTAGGGTCTACGCATTGGACTATCCACAAGTTCCAGAGGCGACCGAGGTGGTTGAAGGTACAATTCCAATCTTTCACTGCCTAGCTAGGGTTTTAATTGATCCGGGTGCAACACACTCCTTTATAAACCCTGATTTCATGAGTGGAATAGACTTGAAGCCAATTAAGTTACCATATGATTTGGAGGTTAAAACACCCACTGGGGACAAAAGTCTAATTGTTAATCTGGTGTATAAGGATAGTGAAATCTGCGTGAAGGAAAGAAAATTGCTGGCCGATTTGATAGGCCTAGCGATTAAAGGATATGATGTGATCCTAGGGATGGATTGGTTAGCCCGTTATAATGCCCAACTGAATTGTAGGACGAAAATTGTAGAATTGTGTATTCCAGGCGAAGCAAGCTTGAAATTGGATGTGAGGGGTAAGTTAGCCTCGTCTGCACTTATTTCGGGAATTCGGGTTAGAAAATTGTTAAGTAAGGGAGCTCAAGGATATTTGGCTTTTCTTATTAATACCCCTAACGATAAGGTGAATCTGGAGGACACACCGGTAGTGAAAGAATTTTCTGATGTTTTTCCTAAAGAATTGGAGTCTCTACCCCCGGAACGGGAAATAGCTTTTAAAATTGATGTGGCTCCGGGAACAGCACCTATATCAAGGACACCATATAGGATGGCCCCAGCTGAGTTGAGGGAGTTGAAATTACAATTACAGGATTTGTTGGAACGGGGTTTTATACGGGAGAGTGATTCCCCGTGGGGAGTCCCAGTTTTGTTTGTAAAGAAGAAAGATGGGAGTTTGAGGTTATGTATAGATTATCGAGGTTTAAATGATGTTACGGTTAAGAATAAATACCCACTACCCCACATTGATGAACTGTTTGACCAACTGCAAGGGGCGGTAGTGTTTTCAAAGTTGGATCTAAGGCAAGGTTACTATCAATTGAGGATTTTGGAAAAGGACATACCTAAGACTGCTTTTAACTCAAGGTATGGGCACTTTGAGTTTGCAGTGATGCCTTTTGGGTTAACCAATGCACCTGCCACTTTCATGGATTTAATGCATAGGGTTTTTAAGCCTTACTTGGATCAATTTGTGGTAATCTTCATTGATGACATTTTGGTGTATTCTAAGAATGTGAAAGATCATGAGAAACATTTGAGAATTGTTTTACAAATTTTGAGGGAACATCAGTTATATGCCAAGTTTAGCAAGTGTGAATTCTGGCTAAAAGAAGTGACTTTCCTAGGGCATATAATTTCTAAGGATAGGATTAAAGTGGACCCAGCTAAAGTTGAAGCTGTTTCGAAATGGAAACGACCGGAAAACCCAACCGAAGTTCGGAGTTTTATAGGATTGGCAGGGTATTACCGGAGATTCATCCAGGATTTTCCGAAAATTGCTGGACCTATGACTGAGTTGACCAAGAAAAATGAAAAATTTATTTGGAGTCCTAAGTGTGAAGGAAGTTTTCAGGAGTTGAAAAGACGGTTGACTAGAGCGCCTGTTCTAGCTCTACCAAATGGACAGGATAGTTTTGTGGTTTACACAGATGCTTCTAAGGAAGGTTTGGGATGTGTTTTGATGCAAAATGATAAAGTGATAGCTTATGCCTCTAGAAAGTTGAAGCCGCATGAGGGAAATTATCCGACCCATGATTTGGAGTTAGCGGCTGTGGTCTTTGCTTTGAAGAAATGGAGACACTATTTGTATGGAGTGACATTTGAGGTTTTTACAGATCACAAATACCTTAAGTACTTATTTTCTCAGAAGGAGCTGAACTTGAGGCAACGTAGATGGATGGAATTTCTGGAAGATTATGACTGCACTATTAAGTACCATCCTGGGAAGGTCAATGTAGTGGCCGATGCTTTGAGCCGTCAGGTACAAATGGCTGGATTGATGGTTAAGGAATTTCAGTTGTTAGAGGAAGTTAGCTATTGGAATCCCCAACTAGAACCAAGGAAAGTAATTTTGGGAAATATTGTGATAACCTCCACTTTATTGGAACGTATCAAGGAATCTCAGGAAAAGGACCCTGAAGTGCAAAAGTTGGCGGAGAAAGTTAAGATGGGAGACTAGACGGATTTCAATTTGGGATCAGATGGAATATTGAGATTTCGAAATCGGGTGGTGGTGCCAAAGGATGAAGGGCTTAGAAAAGAAATTTTGGAAGAGGCACACCGATCAAAGTTTACAGTACATCTTGGAAGGAATAAAATGTACCAACACTTGAAAAATCTATATTGGTGGAAAAATATGAAGAAAGAAATTGCCCAATTTGTTCAGACATGCTTGGTTTGTCAACAGGTTAAAGCCGAACATCAAAAACCCTCAGGACTTTTGCAACCTCTAGAAATACCTGAGTGGAAATGGGAAAATATTACCATGGATTTGTATCAGGTTTACCAAGGACACAGAGAGGCCATGATGCCATTTGGGTGATAGTAGATAGATTGACTAAATCGGCTCATTTTCTGCCGATTAATATGAAATATCCATTGGAGAAGTTGGCCAGGTTGTACTTGGATGAGATCATCAGACTACATGGTATACCTGTGAGTATTGTGTCAGATAGGGATCCAAGATTTGTTTCGAGGTTTTGGCAAAAGATGCAAGAAGTGTTGGGGACTAAGTTGAACTTTAGTACCACCTATCATCCCCAGACTGATGGACAATCTGAAAGAACAATTCAAACTCTTGAGGACATGTTGAGGACTTGTGTACTGGACTTTGGAGAGAATTGGAGTAAGTTTTTGACTTTAGTGGAATTTGCCTATAACAATAGTTTCCACTCTTCTATTCGAATGGCTCCATACGAAGCACTTTATGGTCGGAAGTGTAGATCCCCAATTTGTTGGGATGAAGTAGGAGAACGGAAAATTTTAGACCCGACTACCGTATCTTGGATTGAGGAGGCTAATGAAAAGGTAAAATTGGTACGGCAAAGAATTCAAACCGCTCAGAGTAGACAAAAAAGTTATGCCGACAATCGGAGAAAGGATTTGGAGTTCACCGTTGGAGATATGGTATTTCTCAAGATTACGCCTTTAAAAGCAAGTTTGATGTCCGGAAAAGGGAAGAAACTACAACCAAGGTTTGTAGGGCCTTATAAGATTATTCAACGAGTTGGGAATGTAGCCTATAAGCTGGAATTACCACCGAGCTTATCTCGTATTCATAACGTGTTTCATGTGTCCATGCTTAAGAAATATCATCCAGACTCCTCTCATGTTTTACAACCGGAGAATATTGAGATCGATGAAACCCTGACCTATGAGGAGAGACCGGTAAAACTTCTGGATCGAAAAGTGAAGGAATTGAGGAACAAGCAGATACCACTAGTGAAAGTTCTTTGGAAGAACCATGGAGTAGAGGAGGCAACATGGGAAGTTGAAGAGACAATTAGAGAGAAGTATCCAGACTTGTTCATCAACCAAGGTAAATTTCGATGACGAAATTTTCTTAAGGGGAGAGGATGTGAGGACTCACAAAAAAAACTATTATTTTATGCCTAATTTATGGCTTAATAAATTATTTAATTGGATTTTTATTCCAAGGAATATTTTCTAGTCTTATTAGACCTAAGTACATGGTAATATAATTTCGTTATATTTTTAAAATGATTCGTTTCGAAAATTAATTTCCTGGAGCGCGTTTAGTAAAAATAGTGAATAGTACTTGGAGATTTTATCCGCGTAGTAGCACAATAAGCTTGAAATATTTGAGACTTGTACTATGGTTCTAAAATAGGTAATCTTATGAATAAAAACTCAAGTGATAGTTAATAGTGCAATCGTTATAAGAATTTCTCGGAAGTTTCGCGTTATAACAGTAAAATTGACGGTACGCGTTTTCACACGCGCGACCTTATTTGAGGGACTTTAGACCCTTATTTCAGGACAATTAAGAGTGAAGAATATTTACATGAATATATATGCATTGGAGGTTTAGTGCACTAGTGAACCAAACACGCGAGAAAAATCGAGCCGTAATCGCACCAAACGGCCCCTAATGAGAGTTGACTTTTGGGTGAATTTCCACCACTTATTTCACCTTCTCTTGGAAGCTAAAGGAAATCAGATTTCTCTCCATCTTCTCTCTCCTCATTGCCGACCAGCTCTCTTCTCTCTCTAACTCATTTACTTCAAAATTTCTGCTCACAAATCTCACTCAAAACCACCCCAAATCATCTCCAAATTCAACCAAACTTGCACCACACCTAGCTTGACACTTGAGGATCATTTTGAGATGCAAACAAGGGCTGGAAATCACGGTTTTTCTGGGGTAATAGAGGGCCAAAAATTCTGCTGAACATCATCCCAAAGTAAGTGATGATCCACTCTTGGAAACTTGAAGTTTGGAAGCTATCTTACCTTGTTAAGTTCATGCATCCATTTGGTTAGCTTGTGTATGGTGTAAAAATGTGATTGTGGGCTCTTTGAATTCCCACACTTGGGTTGTTGTTTCTGATTTGATGATTGATGGTGGTTATATTGTTGATTTAGTGGTTAAAATGATGCATTAGTGGTGGGTAATTAGTAGAAACTTCATTGGGTGTAAGAAGCAAAAACTTCCGATTTTGCCCCTGCCATGTTCGGCCATTTTGAGGCCAATTTTTACTGGTATAACGGCTTGAATTGGATGTTTATAGGATGTATTAGATGTGTGAAAAATTTCATTGGAAAATATTGAGGTTTAATTGAGCAAATGAATTTTCTTGAGAAACTAGCAAATCTGGAAAACTGTTCGCGTATGATTCTGACCAGTGGTAGTATTTTGACTATAACTCTGTCCTCGGATGTCGAAATCATGTGCCGTTGGTGGCATTTGAAACTAGACATTCCTGGCTTTAATTTGGTATATAATGCATGTTCTGATTCTTTGTGAGCAAGCCAAACCAAATGTTTTAAGTTCGCTGTCCTGTTGCTCTGTTCATCTGAAATGAAGTGTTCAGGCAGCAACTTGATGCCCGATTTTGAACCAGATGGGTGCCAAATTTAGAAATGATTTCTTCTGTGATAATTTATCCCTATGAATGTATTTTCTAACGGCATAAGCCATGCTAGATTTCGGGTTAATTTGACTGAGTTGTGACTGAAACAAGTGGACTGCTCTGTTTTGGAAAAACCCTAATGTTGGACTGGTTTGGAACAAGATCTTGGAGTGAACTTGTTAATTGATGTTCTTGATACTAAACACTTACCAAAGGCATTATGGATGTTTCTTAGGCCTTTATTTCACAAATGAACCATGATTGGATAGTTTGCTTGATTAAACGTTTTGAAATGGGTAATGAAAGTTTAAAGGCAGATTGCCTTATAATTTTTCCTGAACTTTGGTTGACTAGTTAACTATCTTTCCGAAGGTATTTTTCCCTGAAATTTGATAGAACGGTACCTCTCATATGGGAGTAAAATACTACCAATTTTAGTACCAATCCGAGTTCGTTTCGATACCCAATTAAATTCCTAGTGTTGGAGGTTCAAATCTGGAAATTCTTCTCCAGTCTTGAATTTCCCTAACTTCGGGCTACCGTATCTCGGTACTCGAAACTTCGATTCTTGATCCGCTTGTTTTGTTATACACCTCACTTGTAACACTAGTTGAGCTGCAAATTTCAGAGGCCGGTTTGCAACGTGTGAATCGTGCCGAATTTTCAAAGTTGGCCGAAATCCAACTTAATTCTGCCTTGTAAACCAATCCTGCATCTTCAAACTCATTTTGAACACTTTCCACTTCGATTCATGGAAAAGTGTCTTCTAGGAACTTATAGTACTTTCTAAGAGGTTTCCAACGGTATAAAGTTTTCCAATTCTCGACTTATACCGAGCGAGTTACGATTTTTCAAAGATTCATAATAAAACTGAAAATTTTCCAATTTCAAAGAAATAGAGTTTTTCAAGAACTCTTTATTCTTTTGATATTCTTAAACGTTTTGCTCACGATTTTCATGATAAAAACTCAAATAATATTGTACATAATAAAAGGCGAGCTGAACCTCGATTTACGTGTAATTGAGGTTCCTTTTTGCGAAATAATCCTTAGATTGTACTAGTGTACAATCTTCTTGATAAGTGGGTTAATTGTGTGATTATCCGCTGTTAATTGCCAGGCGCACAAGGAGACCTTCAAGAGGATCTCACAGTGGACACTTGAACTCCCAGAAAATAATTCTTATTGAATTGCTCGGTGAGTGTCAAGTGTGTGCATCTTTGATACATGTTTGTTTGTGGTAATTGTTGGAATTTTAAGAAAATAAGGGCGGGTGCGTACTTTATCGCACTTGTTCTAATTTCAAATGAATTATTGAAATGTATTGAATGATTGTAATGTATTGAATGAATGACTGAAATGCAATGGTATGTTATGAATACATACGTCGATGGAGGGAACCTCCTCGACTTTCAAATGAATGGGTGACGCCCAAACTCATAGGCCGTCCTTAGACTCGAGCCGGCAATGGGCTTGGTCGGGGACTTGGGCGAGCCATGAGATACATATAAGCTCGACCTAATGAGAGGTCTTGCTTGGCATACTCGCAGAGTATCGCCTTATAATAGACTTGTGGGCCCTTGGGGTGTACGGTGGACGGAGGGAAGTAAGTGGTGATCTACGGAAATGGAAATACCGACCCAGTTGACAGGAGGGTCAACGCGGGAAGGTATACGCATGATTTCGGCAGAGCAAGTGGAACTTAGCTCCTGAGAGCTACTATATCCTTGAATTGTTTTTGATTATTTTTCCTGCTTGAATGGTCGATTATTGAAATAATATGGTTTATTTATTAAATTTGGGATTGTTATTTGACAAAGTGCTTGCATGTGTGTTCTTGGCCTCACGAGCGTTTAGCTCACCCTATAGTTTTGTTTTTCTTAACAGGACCGAATCTTGGAGAAATATGGAGAAACCATCCGTTGTACTTTTGTTAAGACTCCTGTTATATATTTTGACTAGGCCCTGGTTTGGGTTGTACTTTTGAAAATTGTAAACTTGAAAATTTTGGGCCCTGACGTGTATGTTGAATTTAAGTCGTTTATGATTACCCGATGTACTGGTTACACGTTAAGTGACTTGTTAAGCTTGAACGCTTCCGCATTATTGTATTCATGTTGCTCTCTTTAAAGTGTTAGTCCGGTTTCAAGTTGAATGGATTTGCTTGAGTCCTGGCGAGAGCTGGGCAGGCGTCCGCGGACACCCTTTGGTTCGCCTTAGGGAGATGTGGGGCGTCACACAGGCTCCACCAACCTCCACCAACCTACAAGGTAATACTCGAGTATACCAAAACGTTCACCCAGGTCCCTAATCGCCCGACCGAGTCTGCTTCTGGCTCGAGACGACCAGTAACAAGGGGCAGTGGCCAATTCAGCCAAAAGGCTTACATTCATGCACAAATAACATTTCAATCGTTCATTCATTGAAAACTTCTCAATCATTTAGCCCGAGTGCGATAAAGTACACACCCGCCTAGAAAACTCGTTTTAGCAATCATTGAAAACATTTAACATGTTATCAATCATTCATACAAGCCATATAACCATGAAACATAACAAACAAGGAACACTCACCTATACACGCAAAATAACGTCCACTTCTCAATCACCAATGAAACCTAAAATTAAACAAAGAACACATTACAATCCATCTAGCATGCTTTAGATGCAATCAAGAATTACCCGACTACTCGCGAGTAAACGTATAAAAATGACTTTTAAAGTGTAAAGAGGGTATTTGGATCCGTGGACGGGAATAACTAGGGTTCATAAACCAACCGTGAAACCAAACTCAAAAGGTTATGAAATTTCCGACAGAAAACACTTTAACCATCGACAAATCGAAATCCAATAAGGTAAGCTAAGAAGTATTGTTTCCGGAATCGTTTATGTGGCTCAAAATCAATAGACTATATGCCTTGATGAAAATCATGAAAAGGTGACAAAACTACCTCACTTTCACCCTTAAAACTTCACTTAAAAGTTATTCACTTGTGGCCGAGAGAACCCGAGGTCAACCTCTATATTTTGGTAAACAGTAAGTAAACATTTGGAGTTTCAAACCAAAGAGGTATTAGGTTTTAGAATGGTAAAATGATCACTTTATTTGCCAAGCGGAAATATACAGGTTCAAATAGAAATTTAGTCCTTGAGCGAAAATTTGGGCAGCACGCCCTTTGTATTTACCTATTTTTCCAGCCATTTATGGCTTCATTATCTTACTCAATCGAACCCAAAGTTATCCATATCTCAAATTCAGTTCAATAGCCATTCCATAGGCTTAAAACAATACAAGAACAAAGATTAAGCTAATATCAAGTGCGGAAACAAAGCTTATAGAAGACAGATTTGACGGGTTTTTGCGGAACAGGTACATCCGAGGCTACACTTATCGGATTGAGGTGTAACTTATACCAATTCGAAGCTAAGACGAAGGCCTACAATTTTCATGAAGGAAACTTAGTCTAATTTTCAGTGTAACCTAATCAAAGTCCCAATTCATATAACCTGGTTCCAACTATTCGGCTAATCAACCGTACTGCATTCAAATGACCATATCTCAGTCTACCGAGGTCCGTTTAAGACGTTCTTGGTGGTGTTGAAAAGCTAAGACAGGGTACTAAAACTTTAATGTTTTGGAAAATGACTAAATCAGAACGGATCATAGTGAATAAATACAATCAATTGGATGAACTGTCCAAAACGAATCACTGGAAATATCCTAGGGCAGTGAGGGTATTTTGGTCTTTTCACAGGGTACGTTGATCCGATTGAGCTGAAATTTTTTAGACAACTATAAAATACCATTCTCTACAACTTTCATGTTTTGTGCCAAGCCTAATTCGGCCTCTAACATGGAGTACTAAAACCGGACAGAACAGGGTAGCTTGGTTTCCAGATTCTGAAATTTGCACCTTTACTCTATAAATTCATATCTAACAAGTGCTCTATCATCAAACCCACCAATTACTAGCTCAATAACATCAATTAAGAGATAGATAACCATAATCAAGGCTGAAAAAACCCTAGTTAAACATCCCAACATACCATTTAACCCATGAAATTTTCCCCATAAATCCATCAAAACTATAACTTTAAGCTTCTAGTTCACACATATTAGAAGTAGAGGGAAGTTTCTTACCAAATTCACCTTAATCCTTATATCAAGAAACTGCCAAGACCTTCCTCTTCCCAAATCACTCCACCAAAACCCTTAAACTTCCTTGGAGATCAACTTTTGTGGAGGAATTTGCGAGATTATCGGTTGAAACTCAAGATTGAGGCTTGAAATTGAGGTGCAAGGTGAAGTTTTTTCATCTCTTGTTTTTCCTCTCAAGAATTTCGACCAAGACTAAGAAAAGGGGAAGAAATGAGGAAATTTTGGTCAAATTTCTGTTTTATGAAGGTTAAGACAAGTTGGTCAAAGTCCAACTTCCATAGATGCCTTGACACTTGTTTTCTTTCTAGCATTTTCTCTCATTTCTCTTGGTCAAATATTGTGGCTGATGTATGAGATATTTTGAGGGTCAATTATCTAAAATAAAATGAGAAGATTAAGGTAATAAAGTATGGGTCAAATGGTGTGTTTACCCGATAACAAACGGTACCCGTCGGTTCGGGCCGATTTTCCTTAAATCACCCGTATTAGGGTTTTTCTTCCTATTCACTAACTTTTTATTATTGCATCTAATCACATATTATTTCTCACCCAAAAGTCACTCTTAAACACCAAATTTGATCCTTGCTCCGTACCGAAAAATCATCAGGCGAAAAATTGCGAAAACCCTAATTTTCTATGATCATTGGCACTTTTTCTAGGGTGATTAAGTAGCAATATGGTATAGAATAATAATTTCCAAATAAAAGGGAATTTTTAAGAAAAGTGAGGGTTTTACAATTCCACACATTGAATTTAGGGTTTTGGTTGAAATATGAGAAATTTGGGAAAACGGTCAATCACAATTGAAACTAGGGTTTCGATTAAACTTTTAGGGTTTCTAATCTTTTAAGATAAAACAAGGTTTTAAATCAACCCAAAGAAATAACTTTAGTTTCTTCTTTAGAACAAAATAATGTTTTTAAAATAAAAATAAACTAAAGAAACTGTAATATCCTCTTTGAGACTAATCAAAAGATGATCCTAAAAGTTGGGGTATCACAAAGAGAAAGTGATCTTTTCTAGTGACTGCATTTAGGTTTCTATAATCTATACACACTCTCCATCCTACCACAAGTCTAGAGGGAATAAGTTCTGTAGACACCAAAATTTTGAGCCATTTTTATTTTATTGATAGTTATATCTATTTATTCCATAATTTTCATTTGGATATTTTTCTAGTATTTTTTATAGCATTTTTATTTCATTTTTAGCTTTATTTCGTTTTTTAGAATTTTAACATAAAATTTGGAAAATGGAAAAGGCACTAAAAAATATGCTTTAATTGTTTGTTTTGATTTTAAGTTCAATGTTTTCTTGGAAAAAGAAGGAAAAATAAAGGAAAAGAGGAAAATGAAAAATTGCATTTTTTTTTGTCGTTTATTGTTTTAGCTTATTTATTGCTAGCCAATGTCAATTAATTTGTTGTGTTTCTTTTTAATTTTATCATTTTCATTTTATTATCATTTTTTACTACTTTTCAAAAAAAAAAAAAAACGCAACATGCAAAAGCTGCGTGTTGCCGCAGCTTGCAAAAAGAAATTGCAGGAAGGCCTTGGGATGAAATTTGGGGCTTTAAAGGCCAGGTGTCTAGGACACCTGGAGGGGGGAGGAATCTAGAAGTATTATCTAGGTTTTGGTTGAAAAAGGGAGAGAGGGAAATCAGTGACGGCCGGCAAAAAAAAGGAGAGAGCCGCAAACAAAGAGCCACGGCAAAAGAGAGTTTGGGGAGCTACAAAAAAAAAACAGAGAAGAAAATAGAGTGGCGGCTGAGGGGTTTGGGGAGTCAACAACGAAAGAAAAAGAAAAGAAAAGAACGGCAGAGGGGATCGGCTAAAGAACAGAGGAAAAATCTGAAGTTGGGGGAGTTTTTTCGGGAAGAGAAAGACGAGCGAGAGAGAGTGAAAACAACAAAAAGAAACAAAAGAAAACAGAGCAAAAGAAAAAGCAGAAAAAAAGCTTCGGCAAACAGCAAGGAAAGAGAACTAGAGAGGGGCGGCTACATCAGGAAGAAAGCAGAGGGATAGAAAGAAAGGAAAAATCTATCGGGTAAGGGAGAAAGAGGCGGCGGACAAGAGACTAGCAAAGGAGGAATTTCGGGCAGAGTAAAACGGAAGCTAAGAAAGAATCAGGAAGGGGAGTAGCGGCTGGAACAGAGAGAAAGACTGAGAGAGGGAGATTGAGGGAGGAGCAAAAAAATGAAAAAGCTAAGAAAAGGGGAAAGACAGAGAAGATGGGGGAGGACAACCGAGAAGAAAACTAAGAGGAGGAAACAGAGCAAGATCGAATGGCGCTATGAGGAGCTCTGGGGAGAGCTAAACCCTGGGTTTCTGTTTTCAAAACAGTCCTGCCATCACTACTTTCTACCGCCCCGCCGCCACCTTTCAACTTCCGCTGCCGTTGTTGCCATCGCAACCGTCGGAATAGCAGGGGTTCTCTCTGCCCCTTTACAAAACCGACTGCCCATCCAACACTTCCACCGCTTGCCCAAGAACCGGAGCCTCCCCTTCGCTTGAACCCGCCGCTGCTGTCCATGAACTGTCGCCGTAAGAGACCGTTGTAAGGAATTGTGGCTGAAATCTGGAATCTGGAGGAGGAATTTCAGGCAGAAAAATGGGGCGGAGGAATTGTTGATTGCCGTAGCGCTGGAACCCACCACCTTACCATCAATCCTTCACTGCCACCAGCAGATTTTCACCCAGGAAATGAGGTAAGCCAGCCTTCTATGTTCGATTTATTTTTTTCTGATTCTTTAAGACTTTCAAAGCAGAGAGTTATTGTTGCATTTTTCTCATTGATTATTTACAATTTCGGGCATGAATGCTCTCTGGATTCATTGGGTTGTGTTTTCTTGAGTTGCTAATAAAAATTTTGGGCGGGTCATAGATTCATTCGAGCAGAAATTAGCTACAATTTTGTGTGTCCGTTTGGTATTTGATGAAATACCCAACTGAAAGTTATGCCCGGAAAATGACTGGTCTGCGTTTGTGCATGTGAAGAAACAAATGGACAGCAATTTCAATGCTTTTCAGAACATAATAGTTGATTTCAATGGTAGAAAGAAGAATTTTGATCCTGATATGTTAGCATGCGACACTGTCTTTGTTTTCCGTTTCTGGTTCTGCCTTTTCCCTTTGTATGGATATGAATTAATGGCCTGAAATTTGTATAAGAGGGAGCTTGCGAATTGCACCTTGGAGAGTTGTCGGAATAGAATTTTCTGGTATTCACGCGTAGACAAAGCAAGATGAAAACAGCCGGATGCTGGGACTTGTTTTGGAGAAGACGATTGTTTGTACAAGTTCTGCGATTTCAGTCCCTCCATTTTCATTTTTGTTTGTAATTTAACCCCAGAATTTTGGAACTTCATAGTTTGACCCCAAAATTTTCATAATTCTTTCAATTAGATCCCTGTTTTTGTTGCATATGAACCCCTCAAGTTCCCCTCTGTTCTGATGTGACCCCAAAAATTGGAAAGGTTGAATTAATCTCGCCCTCTTAAGTTTAATCCCATGCTTGCCTATTTTATGTGACTTTTTTTTTGGGATAAATTAATTCTGGGATTTAGATCATAATTGTGGCTTGATAATTTTATTTGATTTGCTAATCTTGTTGAGTTTAGTTTTATGATTTGGGTTTTTTTTTTTGGGTAATAATATTTGGTTGGGTTTGAAAAGTGGGCTTAATTTCGTTTGTTTGGATTTCTGGTTTGGGCTTAAGAGGTGAAGCCCACTTTTTTGGTTGGATTGGCTTTGCTGGAAAGTGAAGGCTAGCCCATCTGTTTCTTTGATTTTTTAATCGGGCTTAAGGAAGCTTTGGCCCAAGCAAATAAAGGAAATGGCCCAATGGTTTGGTCCATTAAGAAACCAGAAAACAATTTTGTAAATCAGTCCCTGAATTTCTCTTTAACTGTACTGTGGCCCTGAATATTTTCAACTTCTTTCAATTCGGTCCTTAATTTAATTGCAAACAAGTCCCCGAACTTTATTTTTCTTTAATTTTGACCCCAAGACTTCATTAATTTTTGCAATCAAGTCCTTTCTTCTTTTGACTTCTTAAATGTGGGTTGTTGACATGATTTAATTGATTCAAATTCATGTTTATTTTTATCCTTTGTGATTATTTGTCAAATAAATTGGCACCTTGACTCCTTTATTATTTTGGAGGGTAAATAAGTTGATCTTACTCCATTAGAGCACCATTCCAAGGGGGCGGTATAATCTCTTTTATCTTTTTGTCTCTCCTATGTGCTCCTACGTGTTACGTGAATATGCATGTCTACTTTGCTTTCTTAATTCCTTGCATTTATTTCATTTACTTTTACTTTTATTTAAGTTATTCATTATGGGGTATGTGTACACCTCTTGGCTTGTAATAGATAGGGCATAGCAAGTAATTTGGTCCATTTTCCCTTTCCCTTTTGTTTTAGTTAGCAAATGTAATGGTTGCATGCCTATGTGTTATATGTTAAATGCTTTATTAGGATTTTGCATCTAGTCAAGCATGCTAAGTGTTATGTGCTACGTGTTTATAAGTGATTCGCATGTCTACTCGCTTTTTGTAGTATAGATGAATGGAATGGATGAATGTACGTCACCACACTAGTCCAACGCTAGTTGTGGCTTCTTTTATCGTTTCCACTAGTCCAACGCTAGTCGGAATTCATAGGATGGGCTAGTCCAATGCTAGACCCAATAGGTTCTTTTTTCCTTTTTCATTAAGTGCATGATCACCACATATCACGCATTTTTCCTTAGTTTATCATTTGGTATGTTCCTCAAACTCCTTCCCCTTCACTTTAGGACTTGCATCTCATGCTAGTTAGGGTTCATTTGCGTGAAAATCCCTTCTGATAAGGGAAACGAGCGAGTGTGGCTACTCGATAGCCTTAGCACGCTAGTTTTGCTTTCTAATCAAAGGGAAAATCGAAGTCGAAAAGTTAGGAGTCATTCCCACACCCGACCTGATGCATTCCTTTAGGTTCATTCATTCTCATTTATCACTTACTCATTTTTTTTTCAATTCACATTTCCTCATCACTTTTCCTTTCCTTATTATTCATTTTGATTTCTACTTCACAACATTGCACTTAATTACACCTATATGCACTTATCACTATATTTTATACACTTGCACACAAACACTTGGATTTTTCATACAATTTCACACATGCACCTTTTTCATACACTTGCACACAAACACTTGGATTTTTCATACAATTTCACACGTTCACCTTTTTATACACTTGCACACTTGCACTTTAGCCATCATTTGCATTAATCGACCTCTATAAGGTTTTTCCTTTATTGGCCGCCACAATTCATGTGGTTGGGACCAAAAACCTTACAAGAGACATTTTAGAATTTAGGTTTTGCATTTTTTCTTCATTTTCCATTCATGTAGTGCATCCAAATGTAATAAATTCTTTGGTTAAAACAAGAAAATCTTTGATTAAATCAACGCAACTAGCCTTGGCTAGGTCGAAGGGGTGCCTTGGATTTTTATCCTTGCCTTCCCCTTCGTCAAATGTGACTCCCGAACCTTTTTCGTTGGTTTACGTGGACTAGGAGTCGTTCAAAAGGGTTTTCTACTTTTTTTCTTTAAAAAAATTCACTTTTTGGGTGACTTGGTACACCCTAACTCTATACCAAGTGGCGACTCCATTTTTCATATAAAAAACCCTTTTTGAACTATTTTTTGGGTCAAATCGTCGCATTTTCAAACCCCCATTTAGACCCATTTTTCTTTTAAATCACGATTCATTTTCCAATCACAAAAATACATTTTTCCAAACCATTTTATTTATTTATCAAAAAATGGGGCGCGACAAGTTCATCATCTTTTCCCTTAACTATGGTAGTTTCACTTTTCTTTGGGACAACATAAATTGGACTAATCCATACATTATCTGAGATAAGGAAGATTATAGCTGCATCTAACCACTTGACAATTTTAATCTTACCACATCTTTCATATTCAGATTAAGTTTTCTTTGCAATTCGACCACTAGTTTGCAATTATCTTCCAAAAGAATGCGATGCATGCATATACAAGGGTTAATTCCTTGAATGTCAGAGATGGTCCATCCGATAGTTTTCTTGTGTTTCCTTAAACTCTTAGCAACTTATTATCTTTCTTTTCTTCCTAGAAAGCACTGACAGTCACTAGTAGAGTCTCATTTTCACTAAAAAAACTCATACTTCAAATGGCTAGGAAGTGACTTAAGTTCAAACCTTGGAGCTTCTATCTCCGAAGGTGGTGGAAGTCCCTTTCTTTGTCCAAGATTCTCGTACATTTGCCCTTTCCTATAAGGAGGTTGTGCATTTAAATATTGGACCAATGTTTCAATTTCTTCATCATTTTTCTCCTACATCCCTATACTTATTAAACAAAGCTCAAGAGAATCGAAATTAAAATTGATTCGATTCAACTCTTGGGTTAGCATTTCAATAGTGCCAATTGAATAAGCATGATCAGTAAAAGAAAGATACTTTTCCATTTCATTCAAGTTAAATACTATTTCTTCTTCACCTATTTGAAACATGAGTTTGCCATTTTTGACATCAATAATAGTACTTGCAGTTACTAAAAATGATCTACTTAGAATAATTGGCATAGACATATCTTCCTCCATATCTAATACCACAAAATCCACAGGAATGATGAATTTTTGAACTTTAATCAACACATTTTTCAATACTCCTAATGGATACCTAATAAACCGATCGGCTAACTGCAAAGTAATATTAGTGCGTTTTAGTTCATGCAATCCTAATTGTCTAGCCACTGTTAAAGGAATTAATGATACACTTGTATCAAGATCACATAATGCTTTAGAAAATTCAATGTTACTGATGGTGCAGGGTATAGAAAAACTCTCTGGATCCTTCAATTTTTGTGACAACTTGTTTTGTATAATGGAGCTACACCCTTTAGTTAATGCTATAGTTTCGCGATCCTCCAACTTCCTTTTTTGTTTCATGATCTCCTTGAGGAACTTGACATATGAAGGAATCCGCAAAATAGCATCAACGAAAGGAATATTAATAAATAATTGTTTGAAAATTTTGACAAACTTTTCAAAATCTTTGTCAAGTTTATTTGGTTTGACTAGTTGAGGAAATGGAATTGCTGGAGGTATCAAAATGGTAGTAGAGGATATAGGTTGTTCTTTTTTCGATTTTCCTTTACTACTTTTCCCTACGCTTACCTCTTGCTCCATTAGCTCATCACCTTGTCTTGCACTTTCATTGTTCCCTCTATTTTCTACCATTAGAGGATCCTCTAGTCGTTTACTACTACAAAGAGTAATGGCCTTGACGTGTTCCCTCGGATTCACCTCCGTTTTACTAGATAATTCCCCTTGATTTCGATTGTTAATAGAATTGGCAATTTGATAAATCTAGACCTCTACGTTTCTATATATTTTGGTCAATTGGTCCAACCACCCTCTAGCCGTTCAAATCTCTCCGAGGTGCCCTTAGTTAACTTTTTCACCGCTATCTCCCAATCTGGTTTAGTATTCGTCTGTGGTTGCCTTGATTGGAATCTTGGTAGATTAATCGGCCTTTGTAGATTGCCTTGATCTTTCCACCCATAATTTGGATGATTTCTCCCCTCTGGATTGTAGGTATTTGAGTATGGGTTGTTTTGAACATTCCTATTGCAATTATTGATAAATTGAGCCTGTTTAAGATCGACACATTCGTTAGTATCATGTTCACCTCCATATATAGAACAACAAACTACATGTATATTAGATGAATTTGCACCACATCTGGTTTGTCTATTCAACGCCTTCATCATACTGCTCACTTAAGTACTAAGCGTATTGATGGTATCAATTTCAATCATACCTGCTTGACATCTTGGATTACCTCTTTCATTAGCCCATTGATAATTGTTTGCCGCCATTTTTTCTATCAAATCTTGAGTTCCTTGAGGTGATTTTGCCATCAAAACTTCACCTGCGGCTGCATCGATAATAGTTTTAGTAGAAAAGGATAAACCATTATAGAAGATTTGTACAATTAGCCAATCGGGAAGTCCATGGTGTGGACATTTTCGAAACAAATCTCTAAACCTTTCCCATGCTTCATATAATGACTCACCATCCAATTGATTAAAACTAGTAATATCCATTCTAAATTTAGCCATTTTACCCGGTGAGAAGTATTTATTAAAAAATGCTCTAAACAAATCATCCCAAGTAGCTAAAGTGTTAGGGGCATGGGAATGTAACCAAATTTTAGCCTTATCTCTCAATGAAAATGGAAACAACCTTAGCCTTATAGCATCCTTACTAACTCCATTCATTTTGATTGTATCACATATCTCCAAAAAATGTGTCTGCGTGTATTTGGATCCTTTGCGGCATTACCTCCAAATTAAAATTGTTGTACCATTTGGATTAATGATAGTTTAATCTCAAAATTATTAGCGTTTACCGCTGGCCGTGCTATTGTTTGAGATCCTTGGGTTCTCGGTAGAGCAAAATCCCTAAGAGCTTGCCTATTTGCTTCGTTTTCCACCATTTCTTCTTCAAAAAGTAGCTCTATCGCGATTCCCTCTATTTGTTGCTGAACCTTTTCTTCTTCTTGTTGTGGTGTATGCCTTCTTTGTCTACATAGTGTTCTTTTAATTTCTAGATCAAAAGGTGCTACTACCAGTAAAGTCCGGTGCTTACACCACAAACGAAAATAAAGAGATTATGTAAATTAATTCACAGAACTACTAGAAATTCTAACTTAACTAGAAACTGTGACGCCCCCACTTCTCCCTAAGGCGAACCAAAGGGTATCCGCGGGACGCCTGCCCAGCTCTCGCCAGGACTCACTACAATCCATCATTCAAAAGCTCGAAATACTTTAAGTAACTTCAATACATAATTAAAGTACTCCAAATATCTCACACTTACAATTATGCAGCTTCCAAGCTTAAATACAACCCAACGGAAAAGGGGTACAATAGCCATCCGTTATAATATAACTTAAAGTTTTCAAAAGAAAACAATCTAGTACTACTCACGAGCACCCTTGGTCTCGAACCCTGTAAAAGAAAACCACAACGTGGGATGAGCTACACAGCCCAGTGAGGTTCCAAGACCCTCTAACAGTTCAAATAAATCAAGTAGGTTGGGCATATCATATGCATGGTTCAATGTTACACAATGGCGTGTTATCATGAGGTGATAATCATTGTACGAGTAATTTGAGACATTTATCATGGTATGAGACATTTATCATGAGACAGGTATCATGATATAAGTACATTGGTCAGGTAACAGGTATGGAGCATATCACAGGCATAGTTCAGGATTTCATGTTGACATTTTAGCATGAAACAATTATCATGATACAAGGTAAACATATACGGTAGGATACGGTGTTCCAGTGGAACTCTGTCGGTCATCTGCACCTTATGACTTCTGATCCCCACGGTACGGTCTGGCCATCGCCTTATCCCTCCAGTGGTAATACTCGAGTATACCGAAACGGTGGCCCAGGGTTCCAACCTACCCGACCGAGCCCAGTCCTGGCTCGAGTAGGTCAGTAACCAAGGGCAGGGCCCAAGTTCAGCTTAGAGCTTACAACATGCACAGGTAACCAAGTAATTCGACAAAAGGTAAAATTCATCATTTGAGTAGGTCGAGTGAGGTAAAGTACACACTCGCCTAATAATGATGGACAGCTTCATATAACATGTGATTCATGATAATCAAGCAATCAGGTGGTCAAGTAACCAAGTAGGTTGGTGATCACGTAAGCAGATAACCAAGTAAGCAAGTAACCAAATAGATTAGAAAACGGTAAGTAAACACGGTTAACGGTAAACGGTAAACGGTTAACGGTAGTAATTACGGTTAATTGGTAGACATATGTCATTTCAATAGGCCGCCATTGGCCGTTTTTCACTTTCACCACGTAAGAGTCGAGGAGATTCACTCCAACCGACTTATGCTGTCATAGCATAATTAATCATTTAAACACATCATGTAAATATGCTCTCCAAACATTTCATATCTAGTATTTCAAGTAATCACATAAGTATGCTCTTTAAGCATTTCATATCGAATAGTTCAAGTAGTCACGTAAATATGCTCTTCAAGGGTTTCATATCGAATAGTTCAAATATACATGCTTCAGGTGTTTCATGTCGAGTAATTCAAGTATACACTATTCAAATATGCATGAGTGTGGTAAATACCTAACATATAGCACTTAACACCTAATGACCAGGAGTTAAGCATGTCATAGACTTATTCCAATTACGTATTCCTATATGGAACACTCACCTATTGCAACAAGAGAGTAAATACTCAAACAAGTGTCTAGGCGTCCACTTCGAGTTCCTCTTGAAGGTCCCCTTGAGCGCCTGAGCAAATAACCATTAACTATTATGCACTATCACTTAGAACTCCTACTTATCAAAGAAGGTTGTACAATCTAAGGGGAATTCATAAATTGGGCCTTAATTAATAATAATCGAGGCTCAAGAGTAGAGTTTGAAAGTCTAAAGAGAGAGACTAACATTTTTCATGAAATCGAGTTCAAAATGTTCAATCGGTATCGAGAAAAGAAGGCAAGTTTCCAAAATCTCATTTTCTAAGAAATTGCCAAATTTCAGCTTTGGGTGTCAATTTTAGAAAAATCGTATCTTGCACTACGTAGGTCCAAAATTGGAACGCTTGATACCATTGGAAACTACATTCCGAGTACTACAAGTTTCTAGAAGACACTTTTCCATGATCCCAAATGGAAGGTATTCAAAAGTTGGATCAAAGTTACTGCTGTAGAATACTAAGACAGTTTCAAGGTTGGTTTTTGGCCAATTTTGGAAATTCGGCAAAATTCACTTGTTTTGAACTAACCTTTGAAATTTGGAAATCAATTAGTGTTGCAATCCATGAGTATAACAAAACAAGCGGAATGAGAAACGGAGTTTCGAGCACCAAGATATAGTAGCTCCAAGTTGCTGAAAAAGTTAAGACTGTTGGGCTATTTTCCAGGTTTAAAACTAGATTTGAAATATCATTTGGTCATCAAGTTGGCGTTAGAAATACATCAAACTTGGTACACTAAATCTTCCATGTGTGAACAACATTTCTACTAAGTTTCGTACGAAAACTCTCACGGTAAGGTAGTCATTAAAACAACCAAAGTTTATGAAGAGTTTCAAGGCTAAACTACCTTCTCACTTTTCTTTCGTTTACAAACTTTGTGTACCATGAAATCAGTTTCAAATCTCTCCATTATTGAAACCAAGAGTTCATAAACATCCACTGAGCAATTTAAAGACCATTGACATCCAAATTTTCGAAATAAAACTCTCCAAATCAGATTTGGCCATTCGGCTAGGAGAAAACAAAAGTTTTCCAGATTCGATGAGCGAATTTTGTGACATCATTTGCATATCAAAATGGTCTTAGAATATTACCAAATTTTGTACAATTAAACCTCCATATGAGGATTACTCTTCTATCAAATTTCATTTGAAAATTCACACGGGAAGGTAGTTAACTAAACCATCAAAGTTCAGGAAATTTCCCAAGGTAAAACTGTCTTCTAGCTCTTCTTTCCTTTTTAAATATTTTGTCCAAAGCAACCAACCCAAATCTGGTTTATTTGTAAAACAAAGTCCAAGGAACATCTAATCTAAAGTTTGGTAGGTGTTGGACATCAAATTTTCCAAAACAACAAGTCCCAAATCATTGTTAGTTACAAATCTGTCCAAGTGGAAAATTCTATCACTGTAGCAGTTTCAAACTTTGGCCACAACTCACTCAATTCAACTTGGAATTGGGCGTGGTTAATGGCGTTGGAAAGCTCTCTCATAAAGCTAAATTTTCTCAGAAGAAACCATTTTCAAATTCCATTCACAAACAGCTCGTTTTTTAGCATCAAGAAGCAATTTCTGTCCTGCCTCCTGGAGAGCAATGAAACAGGACAGTGATTTTCAATTGAATGGTGTGGCTCACTCAAGTGGAACCAGAACGTGCATTTGGTACCAATGGAAAGCTGGGAATGTCTAGTTTCCAATGCCGCAAACGGCACTTGATTTAGACATCGGAGTAAAGAGTTATGGCCGATACAAAATGACTGCCTGGGCAATACGGGAATCATTTTCCAGATTTGCTAACTTTCGAAATCAATTCATTTGACCAACCAAATCATGTTATCTTTCAATGAAATTTTGTACACACTCACAATAACATGTAAACAACATAATAAAGTCATTAGAACCTCAAAATTTTGCACAAAAGTGGTCGGACAAGGCAGGGGTAAAATCGGAAACTTTTGCTTCTTGCACCCAATGAAATTTCTATCAATTTCACACCATTAATCCACTAATATAAGCACTAAACCACCATTAATTTCATCATCCAACATCAAATCAGCAATAACCCAAGAGTGGGAGTTCATAGAGCCCACTTTCACATTTTTCCAACAATATCAAGATACCCATACACATGCAATAGCTTAAGGATGCATTTCTACCATCATAAACCAAGCTTAAGGTGTAGGATGAGGTTATACCTCCTTGTTGCTTTAAACCAGAAATTTCGGTCCTCAAGATGCTCCAAGAAACCGTGAGAAACTCCTCCTTTTTCTAGCTAGATGATCTCTCCACGTGACAAGCTAAGTGTAGTTCAAATTTGGTGTGAATCCATGAAGTTTTTGTGCAAGAATTGAAGATGAAAATGGCAACTTTGTGTTGTGTTTTTGCTGCAGAGAATTCGGCCAAGAGAGAGACTAAGAGAGAGAGTGTTTGGTCTAAATTTAGCTTCTTAAGGAAGACACAAGGTGTGGTGCAAAAATCATCCCCAAAGTCAACTCTCACTAGGGTGCGTTTGGGCGCGTTTCGGCTCGATTTCTCGCGCGTTTGGTTCACTAGTGCACTAAACCTCTAATGCACTTATATTCATGTAGATAATATTCACTCTTAATTATCCCGAAATAAGGGTCTAAAGTCCCTCAAATAAAGTCACGCGTGTGGAAACGTGTACCGTCAATTTTATCGCTATAACGCGAAACCTCCGAGAAATTCTTATAACGTCCGTACTACTAACCATCACTTGAGTATTTAAACATTAAAATGCCTATTTTAGGTCCATTGTACATGTCTCCAATATTTCAAACCTATTGTACTCTCAATCGATCAAGATTTCCAAAGACGTGTTCACTATTTTTACAAAACGAGCTTCCGAAAATTAATTTTTGAAACAAGTCATTTTAAAAATATAATGAAACTATATTTCCATGTAACTAGGTCTCAAGAGCTTAGAAAATAATATTCGGAGTAAAAGACCAAATAAATAATTAAATAAGCTAGAAATAGGATATTAAATAAGTAAATTTTGTGAGTCCTCACAGAAACAAAGTTTAACCAACTAATATAGAAAATGTCCAAATTAATAAAGCTTGTTAAACCCTAATATTGCTGCTCCCCGCCAATGGCGCTAAAAACTTGATAGGTTTTTGATACAAGTACAAGTTTAGTTCCGAATTATACCCGTTTTATAGCAGCATATAAGTCAATCTTGTATTTTAAGGTATATATCGTGTCGATCGCACAAAGAGCAACTTTGCAAGTACTAGATCCTTACTTACTCTATTATTTAGATTAATGATCAATTTAAGTAAGAGAAGTTGTAATTACTACTACCTAACCAATCTTAACTAGATATTTGCAAGATAACACTGGAGAAAATTCACTAAATACTTGAGTTTAGGGATATAGATTCCACTTATGGCATAAAAGATACAAATAAATAGATTTACCTCTTGCTACAACTCTTGTTTAACTAGGAATTCATTTTCAATATTACCAAGTCTCATTCTTATGATAAAATGGCCTAAAATAGACTGGTTTTCCCGACTCTCATGGTGAATAACTAGATCTACTCTTGTTTCCTTCATGAAATACAAGTTAATTCACTTAAGTGTATCTCTTTTCTCATGAGAATACTACTCAAGTTTATTTATGTTGTTCTATCATTATTACCAACTTTCATTGAATAATAACAACTATAAACTTACTATTGGTGATCAAGCAACAACAAGTGATAAGCATGCATAAATAGACAAGTTAATACAAGATGTAACAAGTGTAAATGATATTCATTTCATATATGTTGATCTTGATCTCTATCTTTTGATGTTTACAAAACAAATGGATGATACTAATTTCTTCAAGATATACTTTCAGTTTTGAAGTTATTTGATTCCATGAACAAGTGCAATTGATAGGGGACAAAGTATGCTGAAGCTGTCGGACGCTCAAGAAGTCAGGATCGGACGTCCGATAATCGTTGCGTCACTTCGGACGCAGAAAACCAACCTATCGGACGTCCAAAAGAATTGAAGAAAATTTCTCAGTTTTACATCATACCTTCGGATACAGAAAACCAACCTATCGGACTTCCGAAAGAATTGAAGAAAATTTCTCAAACTCACTGCCTGCTGTCGGACGCCTAAAACAGGGCTATCGGACGTCCGATACTACCAACGGCTAGTTGACTGTTCAGCTACTTTCTATCCGTTGGAAGCATTAATGAGGCACTTTCTTGGTCCTATATAAATAGTGGTTGGTCAGACACTTCAAACAACTTTGGCACACTGAAGATACAAAAGATCTAGAGAGATTTTAGTGAGAAAATACTCTTCAAAGAAGATTTGTAGTCTTAGTGGTGTGAGATTCATTGTAAACTTTTCATTTGTGAGTGAATACTTCATGAGTGTAGCTCTGTGAGGGTTGTCCTGAGGGATAGTAAAACGTCCTAACTTGACCGAGTGGAGTTCGGAGCAAGGAGGAGGTGAACCTTCCTTTGTACACAAGAGTGATTGTAATTCATCAACTTGAAAAAGATTGGTTGAATTAATCTACAAGCTCAAGAGGAGCTGTGTGGTTAATTGATTTGCAATTCCTTCCTTTTTATTTACTTACTGTTATGTTTATGATCTTTGTATTGTTTGTCTCTTGGTTGTTTTCGATCCTTACAATTGGTATCAGAGCTTGGTTTCCTAAAGATTAAGCTCAATCGATTTGGGAGTAAAGATGACAACCAACAATGCTATATTTTTTGAAGGACATTCTGTCATTAGACCACCTATGTTTAATGGGTCAAATTATGTGAGTTGGAAAAAAAGAATGATTATTTTTTTGCAATCTATTGATATTGAATTGTGGTTTATTATTAGTGAAGGTCCATATGATGCCTCTCTTATAGATGAAAATACTCAGAGATCTAACCAAAAACAAGAAGTGAACTGACTGCTGCGGATAGAGTTCATCTAACATTAAATGCAAAAGCCATGAATGTGTTATATTGTGCTTTAGACTCAAATGAATCTATTAGAGTCAAAGACTGCAAGTCAGCCAAGGAAATTTGGGATAAACTGAGAGAAATTCATGAAAGTAATGAGAATGTTAGAGAACAAAAGAAATCCATTCTAGTTACCAAGTATGAATCGTTCAAGATGGAACCTCATGAAAACATTGATGAGATGTACTGTAGATTCAATGACCTCATTAAGGACTTAGAGGTGCTGGAAAAAAAATATTCTGTAGGTGAGAAAAATAGAAAAATCTTGAATGCCTTGTCCAATGATTAAGTAACTGCTATTGAGGAGGCTAAAGATTTGAATACTATGCCTATTGAATCTCTTATTAATTCTCTAACCTCTTATGAGTTGAAACTTAAATCCAAAGTGCAAGAGGAGGAGGATGCGAAAGTAAGAAAGAATATTTCTCTGAAGGCTTCACAAGATGAAGATGATCCAGCATCCGTGAGTGAAGATGACATGGAAGATGATGATAGTGATATTGCACTCATCACACGAGACTTCAAAAGAATACTCAATAAGAGGAAATTCAGAAAAAATGGATCTAGCGACTCCTTCCCGAATCAGTCCAATAATTTGAGAAACAAAGAGAAGATAGAGTTCAATAAAAAGCAAGCTGATAAGTGCTTTGAATGCGGCCAACCTGGACACTATGCAAGTGAATGTCCAGTGATGAAGAAGAAAGAAGGAAGAAAACGAAGATTCAACAAATTTCAATTCACATGGAATGAGTGCAACTCCGATGGTGAAATTGAAGAGGATGAAGAATCTGCTCAATTGGCTTTTATGGCTATTGGAGATGATGAGGTAACATCTTGTAACTCTCAAATTGAAAGTGATGATGAAACTGATGATAATCTTGAATCTTTCATTATAAAATTGCATGATAGTTTGAAAGAATCCTATATTAGAAACAAGGAGTTAAAACAGAAAATTAGTTTTTTGTTTCGAAATAATGCAAATCTTTTTCAACAAAATAAAAAGTTGAAAGCTGAAAATGATTACTTCAAAAAGAGTGAGACTGCTTTACATTTTGAACTTGATAGAAAAACAAAACTTTGTGAATTGTTCAAAAAGGAACAAGGTGATTTGAAAAGAAGAATGAATGGTCTCAATGAGTTGCTTAAATACAAGAAACAAGTCTGTTTTCAAAAGAATATGTTAAATTCTAATTCCAACGAATTTGCTATTCATAGGAAAAGGCAAGTCAGATTTATTAAACCCGTTCATGTGAATAACTCTTTGGTTATGTGTAATTTCTGTTGTCAAAAAGGTCACATGAAAAGTGATTGCTATGTGAGAAAGAATATAAAAAAAGGCATGAAATTCATGTGGATAGTTAGACATGATGCTAACTCTAACAAGTAGGAGATTTTGTTAACCATTGCAGTGATTCTTGTTCATAATATTTTTTTTTTATATTTCTGATACTTTGATATGAGTTTTTGAATTTTACTGAATTTGTATGATATCAAAAGGAAAAGAAAAGAACAATTCTGATCTAAAGATGGTTTGCTTTGTCAAAACTCTCTGTCATATGTTGATTCTTCTTTTGATATCAAATTCTCTGTGATATATTGGTGATTGCTGTCATTTTTCTATTTTTATACTCTGTTATTATTGCTGGATTATGATAGTTGATTTTTTACTCTCATCTTATGATGACAAAAAGGGAGAGAGAGATGGATGCTATGTGTAAGGGGGAGTTTTTCTGAAATTATAAGTTTTGGATGCGATGATTGAGGGGGAGCTTATACTTATTTTTGTTTCTTTCCATCCATTGTTTTGTCATCATCAAAATGGGGGAGAATGTTGATCTTGATCCCTATCTTTTGATGTTTACAAAACAAATGGATGATACTAATATTTCTTCAAGATATACTTTCAGTTTTGAAGTTATTTGATTCCATGAACAAGTGCAATTGAAAGGGGACAAAGTATGTTGAAACTGTCGGATGCTCAAGAAGTCAGGATCGGACGTCCGATAATCGTTGCGTCACTTCGGACGCAGAAAATCAACCTACCGGACGTCCGAAAGAATTGAAGAAAATTTCTCAAACTCACTGCCTGCTATCGGAAGCATAAAACAGGGCTATCGGACGTCCGACACTACTAACGGCTAGTTGACTGTTCAGCTACTTTCTATCAATTAAAAGCATTAATGAGGCACTTTCTTGGTCCTATATAAATAGTGGTTGGTCAGACACTTCAAACAACTTTGGCACACTGAAGATACAAAAGATCTAGAGAGATTTTAGTGAGAAAATACTCTTCAAAGAAGATTTGTAGTCTTAGTGGTGCGAGATTCATTGTAACCTTTTCATTTGTGAGTGAATACTTCATGAATGTAACTCTGTGAGGGTTGTCCTGAGGGATAGTAAAACATCCTGGCTTGACCGAGTGGAGTTCGGGGCAAGGAGGAGGTGAACCTTCCTTTGTACACAAGAGTGATTGTAATTCATCAACTTGAAAAAGCTTGGTTGAATTAATCTACAAGCTCAAGAGGAGCTGTGTGGTTAATTGGTTTGCAATTCTTTCCTTTTTATTTACTTACTGTTACGTTTATGATCTTTGCATTGTTTGTCTCTTGGTTGTTTTCGATCCTTACAATATCAAGTAGCCGTAAGCTTCATCTGCTCCCTCGATCTAGGAATTTAGCTACTCATAAAATATATAACAAGAAAGAACATGGTTTCATATGAACACATATTGAATCACAAGTAAAAGATAGATAAAGAAAGTTTAGCCAATATTAGTGAAGAAGCTCCCAATGATCTTCTATTTCTTCAATAAAATGAGTTGTACAATGAAATCTCCAATTGTTTTCACAAAAGTTCTAACAAGAGAGAACAAAACAAGACTAAATACTAATCTCTAATGCTAAAATCTGATGAGAACTACTGTTAATATGTCCTATTCTCCCTCTTCTAATGATTCTAACATCTCTAGTGTTAAGAGAGTCAAAAAGTAGTTTTGGACAAGACATAAAGCTCCTTTTTTCTTCCAAAAGGTTCCTTGAACGTGTGCAGCCGAAATTCTTGTCTGTAGTAGATCTGGAAGTAGTGTGAAAGCAGAGCAAGTGGCAGAGCATATTACAGAAATTAGGCTACAAAACGTGACTTTGGAATACGCGACTTCAACTCACGTATTGCGAAGTCGCGTATTCACTTTTGTAAATTTGGTATCACTTCGATTGCTATTTTCTCAATGATGAAGGATGAACTAGCTCTTGAGCAAGCATGAAAGTTGTAACCCTTTGAGTTAGCTTTCTAATGCTTCAAGACACATCCAATTTGGAGCTCTGTAGATCGAGATATGACCAAAATACCATCAATATGTCAGAACTCTGTTTCAACTTTCGACCATGCACATGCACTTTTATATTTCGAATTTTTTATAATGAGAATGACTGAACTGAACTTTAATGTCTTCATACCAAATGTAGATCTATATCTTAACTTAAAATGGGATAAGAATCACCTCTATCCGATTATTGTAGCTCAAGATATTGCCGAAATACCACAAGGTATCAAAACTGCCTTCGCTTGCATTTCTTCCTTTGAATATTTTGCACTTCATATTTTCTTTAAACCTCTTCGAATCATCAATAATCATCCAATGCTTTTCTCAATTCATGCTATTTGATGATTGAATCATTAAACCTACAAAACATAAAGTTTTCACCATTAAAATCCACAGAAATCCAATTTTTTCCATTTAAACCATAAAATGTATATTTTTACCAAAATCTTAGTTAATTAGTTATAAAACTAAATAAAATATACCAAAACTAACTAATAAAACACACTAAAAATACGTGAATTATACTCTTATCAGATTCCATATTCCTGTCTTCAGTTTTATCATCAAACAGAACCTCAGTCCACATATTTAACAATACTATGCACTAATACCTCATGGGTTATGATTTGGTCTAATGGCTGAGTTTAAAACTCTAGAATTTAGAGATCTTGGATTTTAATTCCTCTTTCTTCTCCCCGATTCTTAAATCCGATTCCTCCGTTGCTAAGAATTTTTTTGCAAAAATGGCTTAGGACTGGAGTCTGTAACATGCCTAGGTGCTGGCGGTAAGATATCCAGTAGTTGATTTCACAATTGATGCAACATTACATGCACTTTTAGTTTACTTGCACGCAAAGTTGGTTTGTGCCCCATGTCACTAGGGATTAAAATAGAACCCCGAAAAAAAATAAAAGAACTAAGGAGCATGCATATATTAGAGGGAAAAATTGGGGGGAAAAAGAAGAAAGAAGTTGAAACGATAATGATTACATATGCTTATACACTATTTTGATTTTGTATACACAAAAGGAAGCGAAAGCCCCCCTCTGTTCACTCAATGACTCGTGAACCCGGTTGTCTCCATTCTCGAAAAGATTAAAAGAATGGACAAGAACTTATTAGCTGGTATCAGTTGAATGGTATGGAAGAAATTATAAATTTCCAGCTAACCATTTGACCTGTTAAATATGTGTCCAAATGGATATCATGTACGGTATGTGTACCTAATTAAACGTGATTTAAAGCAAAGATAAACCACTCAAAATGAATATTTGCTTTCCCTTACCAAAATTTTTGGAGCAAATATTTTTATACCATCACATCAATATTTTTATTGGTTGTGATGTTTACTTCATTGTTAGAAAAGTATTCAATTTTGTCTTATTTGAAAGTTTGCCATGTTGCTTCCTTTTGGACCTCAAGTGAGATACAGCTAAACTGAATACATTGTCCATGCGCTTTTGGGGACATGGACTCTGATTAATTTGTTTTATCGACACCCCATGTATGTTTTCCGTTCTCATTCGTTGAACCTAGCTGTACGGGGAAAAGTAAAAGAAGAAAAAAAATTTCATTCTTTTCCATTGTTCCTTTTTTTTTTCCTATTTTTAATTTTTTTTGTCAAGGAATAGCAATTGTATGAGTTATCATTAGCTGTTTCCAAGACGTGGTTGTATAATTTCTGTGAGTTAACCCTGTTTAGATTGCTATTTTCTAGAACTTTTGTAGAAAAATGTATTATATTGATTTGATGTATGCGAAATAAAAAAAATGATTGAAACATGTGTTTACGAAAGACGTATAAATTTTTTGATAAAACACTGCAATCCAAGTACCAGATTTTTATCAAGACCGGCACCTTGAGAAAAAATTTCATGTGAAATTTGTCATACAAGTGGCACACGTTCTATAGTTATATGCGATTGATAACTTGAAGGTGACTTGGATTTTTATACCCCATAAAATGGTGAGTGGTGACGCAAAAGTTTTTGTTTATTATGACTTAACTTTAGGATAAGTTTTGCAGGAAGGATATGCCAAAGAAACAAATTAATACGAACCTTTTGCAAGCTCTGAAAAATCTGTCCCTATGTCTGGGAAATTCATATAGGGCAAGTAACGTGATTCCAATTAAATGCACATCACTTAATTTGGCAGTTGAAGTCATTTTCAGGAAATCAATTAGAATGGGGTAACTTTATACTCTTTCCCGTATCGAGCAACTGAAAAAGAGCAGACCAAGCAAAGTTTACTGAGCAATTAAAATGCATGTCAAGCAAAGTTGCAAATGACTTTAGTGTGTAAATTTACCCTTTTTGGTAGCCGAAATGAACAGATCAATCAGCACGAGTCTATACAGAAAGAAGAAAAGAAGAAAGGTTAATTGAATCCAGGCCACCATAGTTTGAACTTTCAAGTCTCAAAACTCAAAAGTGAAACTAAAATTATTAAGTTCACGAACAATGGGTTTTTCTAATGGATGCTCTATGGATACTTGTTAACACATCTAATATTCACCTAACCTCTATTATCTATGTGCACATACTAACAATTATTACTATCGCTTACATTTATATATTTTTTCTGTTTAATCTTACTTATTCTTCCTGAAATTTATTTATTTTTTCTAATTAATTTTATATTTCTAAAAATATGTCATCTAAAATGTATTTTAACATTAAGTAAAAGATACCATCAAAGCATCAATATTCATGCACGTAAAGGTCATAAGATTTTTCATCTTTGGCCAAGTCAGCCATTACACAGATATTTCTGAGTTTCGCAAACTCAAGTACTTCGATAAAGGGAGGGATGAGTTGAATGACGTAAGGAGAGAGAGTATAAAAGAAAGGTTTGGATTCGAGACATATAACGTGCACTAAAAATATTTAAAAAAATAATAAAAAAAGAAGCACTTTGACGAGAGCTGGTGGCTGGAGCCCCCTACTGGACTTGATTTCAGTACTTCCAGAGCTTGAATCGGTGCAATGCTGTGCAAGCAAGAAAACTCAAAAAAGTTTGGGGTGACTTTATGCTTGAAGTTAGTTGACATTGTGTTGTCATACAATTGCCGTCCCCAGCTTTGTTCAAAAGTCACCATTTTTTTGATAATGATACCACGTCAATGGAGAACCAATCATGGCACAAATAGAATGAATTAAAGCATACCATTTACCAAGTTGTTGCGGCTGAATTGATAAGGACTTGATATTTGTGTTGGGATTATTTGAATTTAAAGTCTTGCCACCAACCTTAAACTTCAGCGTTGTTGATAAAAACAATTCTAATCCCTTGTTTGATAATTCAATTTAGTACTTTAATTTAATAGATTCAGATTTTAACATGTTCATATGTATTTGATAATCGAAAATTGAACATTTGAATTAATTAAGTGGCACTGAATTTTCTGGAAAAAAAATTATTCGTAAAAATAAGTGATACGCTATTCACTTATCACTTAATATAATATACATTTAAGTGTATCATATTTAATATTTAACAATTCAATAATCTAATGTATTCAGATTTCAAATTTCAAATTTCATAATTCAATTTTATTAAACCCACCCTAAGTCATGATAGTCATCTAGTATATTGATAGTATTTTGCTTGGACCTTATAATGAAGTGAGTCATTCCTTTTTAACATTTTCTTATGAAAATATATAGTACTACCATGTACATGTAGTATTCTGTATGTGACTCTATTTGAATAGCCGGTGCCCGACAAATCAAGCTTGCACCCCAACTTTGACTATTTGCATTTATCAAAAAGTAATTGCATTTTAATAAAACTTTCCAATATATTGTCACCATTTGTGGAAATTCATGTTGTTTTGTCAGAGCCGCAAGCTTTGACTTGTGGCATAATTTTTTCATTTCCTTCTCATCCCACATCGGAGCCTGCTGAAGAGAAGCCGGCTACTCGAGGCCTATAAATAGAAGGGTCCATTGAAGGATTTAATTTGCACCACTCAAGAGAGTTATATGGGCTATTAGTTTCTTGAGTCATATAGCCCATTTAGTTAAATATTTTAGGCTCTCTTGTTTTGAGTTTAGGAATATTTTCTAAACTCTTTTGTAAGTGCCTATTGGCCTAGGAACCACTTTCCTACGGCTTTTGTATTTCTTCTTCATAGTAGAAATATTGCTCCTCCCTCGCCCGTGGACGTAGGTCAATTTGACCGAACCACGTAAATCTTCTGTGTCTTTTATTTGCTTTGTTATCTGTCTTTATATGGTCGGTTTTACCGCCTAATTATTATATGGCTGGTATCTACCGCCTATCTATTAAATGGTCGGTTATACCGCCTAATTTGTGCTAACTTGAGTTTGTCTATTTCCTGGCCCGGTCCTAACAAACTGGTATCAGAGCTGGTTGTTATATTTTGCAAGACAGGTTCATCTGGTGGGGCCCGTTCATCTGGTGGGGTCCGTCCATCCTGTGGGGCCCACTAATCCTGTGGGGTTCGTTTATCCGTGGGGCCCGCTCACCTTGTGGGGTCCGTTCATTCCCGTGGGGCCCGCTTATCTCGTGGGGTCCGCTCACCCTGTGGGGCCCGCTTACGAGACTTGCATATTTGTTTGGCCAGTTTTTTGAGACAAAATTCAGGTTACAGATTTTGTGGCAACAATGACGATAACAAAGACGGTTGTCGAGAAATTCGACAGGAATGTCAACTTCGGCATGTGGCAGCTCAAGATGGAGGCCATTCTTGTTCAAGACGGAGTTGATTTGGCAATTCAAGGAATTGAGAAAAAGCCAGAAGATGTGACAGATGCAAATTTTGCTGAGATGGATAAGAAGGCAAGATCCAGTATTATCCTAAATCTCTCCGATGAGGTATTGCGTGAGGTAGCAACGGAGACTTCGGCCAAGGCTATGTGGGATAAATTGAAAGTCTTGTATATGAAGAAGACAGTCGAGAATCGACTATATTTGAAGCAGAGTTTGTACATGCTTCGGATGTCTGAAGGTACATCTATACTCTCCCATCTTGATAAATTTGATTCCATTATTATGGATTTGGAGAATATAGATTCGAAAATTGATGTTGAAGATCAAGCCCTATTACTTTTGTGTTCCCTTCCCCAATCCTTTAAGCATTTCCGTGATACTATGATATATGGAAAGGAAACAATTTCGTATCGGGAAATTAAATCTGCATTAAAATCTAAAGAGCAGATAGATAGGGATATTACTGGGGAAACTAGTGGGAGTCAAGCTGATGGCTTGTTTGTTCGGGGTAGATCTGAAAAGAGAAACACAGAAAATAGAAATAGATCCAATCCAGACATAAAAATGTGGTGTGCAATTATTGTAAAAAGAAGGGCCATGTTATCTCTGATTGCTTTAAATTGAAAAATAAAGAAAAGCAAAAGGGAAAATTTGTTGAGAGAAATACTGAATCCGCTGAAGCTAGTATAGCAGCTGATGAGAATGATGGAACCATTTTCTGTGCAACGGAAAATAATTTTAGGTCTAACAATGAGTGGATTTTAGATTCGGGTTGTTCATATCATATGTGTCCCAATAAGGACTGGTTTTCAACATATGAATCAACTGAAGGTGGAGTTGTCTTAATGGGCAACAACGCTGTTTGTAAAGTTGTTGGCAAAGGCACAATCCGGATTAAAATGTACGATGGTATTGTGAGGACGCTCACAAATGTTAGACATGTTCCAGATTTGAAGAAAAATCTCATCTCTTTAGGCACTCTTGAGTCTATCGGGTGCAGGTATTCAGGTGGAGACGGAGTTCTTAAAATCACTCGAGGAGCTCTTGTTGTTATGAAGGCACACAGATCTGGTACTTTGTATATTTTGCAGGGATCTACTGTGACAGGTGCTGCTGCTGTTTCAACATCATCTTTGTCAGATACTGACATCACCAAATTATGGCATATGCGTTTGGGGCATATGAGCGAAAAAGGCTTGGGCATACTGAGTAAAAGAGGACTTCTGTGTGGACAAAGTACCGGTCCATTGGAATTCTGTGAACATTGTATTTTTGGGAAGCAGAAAAGAGTCAGCTTCAGTTCACCAGCAATTCACAAGACAAAAGGTACTCTTGATTATATTCATTCAGATCTATGGGGTTCTTCTCGTGCTCCTTCTAAAGGTGGTGCCAGGTACATGTTGACTTTCATTGATGACTATTCAAGGAAAGTTTGGGTCTATTTTCTCAAACACAAAAATGATGTTTTCCTAACTTTCAAGCAATGGAAAGTTTTGATTGAGAAACAAACAGGAAAACATGTTAAGCGGTTGAGAACAGATAATGGCATGGAATTTTGTGGAGGTGAATTTAATGAATTTTGCAAAAATGAAGGAATTGTTCGGCATCACACCGTCAGGATGACGCCTCAACAAAATGGTGTGGCCGAACGTATGAACAGAACGCTTTTGGAGAGAGCAAGATGTATGATCTCCAATGCAGGGTTGACAAACGACTTTTGGGCAGAGGCGATCAATATGGCCTGTTATATTGTCAACCGTTCTCCTTCTGCATCTCTTGATTTCAAAACTCCTGAGGAAGTTTGGTCAGGTACTCCTGCTGATTACTCCAATTTAAAAGTTTTTGGGTGTCCAGCATACATGCACGTGAATGATGGAAAATTGGAGCCTAGGGCTAAAAAGTGCATTTTTCTTGGGTATGCTTCTGGGGTGAAAGGATACAGATTATGGTATCCTGATCCCAAATCCCCAAAATTTGTAATCAGTAGAGATGTTACTTTTGATGAATTGTCTATGTTATCTTTCAAGAAGGAGTCTTCTAGTCCTTGTACTATTGATAGTACACAGAAGCAAGTGGAGCTTGATATTGGCAGTTCTGGTCCTTCTCAATCCAAATCTTCTATTCAGCAAGTGCCAGTAGATGCACCTGAATCTACTGTTGAAGATAGTTCAGAAGAAGATGAGTATTCCATAGCCAGAGATAGAGCAAGGAGAGAAATTCGACCACCACAAAGATATGCAAATTTAGTTGCATATGCTTTGTCTGTTGCAGAAGAAACTGATGCAGTTGGTGAGCCTTCCACCTATTTAGAAGCAGTTTCTTGTGATGATTCTGCAAAGTGGTTGATTGCGATGAATGAAGAAATTGAATCTCTTCATCAGAATGAAACTTGGGTTCTTGTAAAGCCGCCGTCAGCTAAGAAAATTGTTGGTTGCAAGTGGGTCTTCAAGAAAAATGAAGGTATTCCAGGGGTTGAAGATGCAAGGTATAAAGCACGATTAGTTGCAAAGGGCTATAGTCAGGTACAAGGTGTTGATTTTAATGATATATTCTCACCTGTTGTTAAACATAACTCTATTCGTGTTTTGCTTGCTTTAGTTGCCATGTATAATTTGGAGTTAGAACAGTTCGACGTTAAGACAGCTTTCTTACATGGCGAACTTGAAGAACAAATTTATATGAGACAACCCCAGGGTTTTGAAATTGAAGGTAAGGAAGACCATGTTTGCTTGTTGAAGAAATCCTTATATGGATTGAAGCAGTCTCCAAGACAATGGTATAAAAGGTTTGATTCCTTTATGTTGGGTCATGGTTATTTGAGGAGCATGTATGATAGCTGTGTTTACTTCCGGAAGTTAAATGATGGTTCTTTCATTTATTTGCTGCTTTATGTTGATGACATGCTCATTGCTGCCAAGAATTTGTCAGAAATTCATACCTTGAAACTGCAGTTAAATAGTGAATTTGAAATGAAAGATTTGGGAGCAGCTAAGAAAATTCTTGGCATGGATATCAATCGAGATCGAGGAGTAGGAAAGTTATTTTTGACCCAGAAAAATTACCTTGAGAAAGTCTTGGAGCGTTTTGGCATGAAAGATGCTAAACCAGTATCTACTCCTCTTGCTAGCCATTTTCGGCTATCTGCTGCTCAATCACCAAAATCAGATGAAGAGGAAGATTATATGGCACGGGTTCCTTATTCCAGTGCAGTCGGCAGTATTATGTATGCAATGGTTTGTACTCGTCCAGATATTGCACAAGCAGTCAGTGTTGTTAGCAGATATATGTCTTGCCCTGGTAAAACACATTGGCAGGCTGTGAAGTGGATTCTCAGATACTTGCGAGGTACTTCAAATGTATGTTTGGAGTTTGGAAGAAATAATAACACTTTGGTTGGTTTTGTAGACTCAGACTACGCTGGGGATCTTGACAGGAGAAGATCACTTTTAGGCTATGTATTTTGCATTGGCAGTTGTGCTGTTAGTTGGAAAGCTACTCTACAACCTGTCGTAGCTTTGTCTACTATTGAAGCAGAATATATGGCTGTGACCGAGGCAATCAAAGAAGCCTTGTGGTTGAAGAGTTTATTTAGCGAGTTAAGTCTATATCAAGGTGTTACTGATATTCACTGTGATAGTCAAAGTGCCATACACTTGACTAAAGATCAGATGTATCATGAGAGGACAAAACATATTGATGTGAAGTATCACTTCATTCGGGATATCGTTGCTGAGGGAAAAGTCCTTATTCAGAAAATCAATACTAAGGACAATCCAGCCGATTTGTTTACGAAACCTCTTCCAATTTACAAGTTCAAACAGTGCTTGG
This sequence comes from Coffea canephora, assembly GCA_036785865.1. Taxonomy (NCBI): domain Eukaryota; kingdom Viridiplantae; phylum Streptophyta; class Magnoliopsida; order Gentianales; family Rubiaceae; genus Coffea; species Coffea canephora. The sequence continues at coordinate 54,850,955 of CM071914.1, read as the reverse complement.
ACTTGATTGGTGTTCGCTTGTGATTTAAGCCCATTGGGGCTTATGTGAAGAAGGTGGAGCAATTTTTACTATTGTCGATGATAGAATTCAAAATTATGCCAAGGTGGAGATTTGTTGTTTTGTCAGAGCCGCAAGCTTTGACTTGTGGCATAATTTTTTCATTTCCTTCTCATCCCACATCGGAGCCTGCTGAAGAGAAGCCGGCTACTCGAGGCCTATAAATAGAAGGGTCCATTGAAGGATTTAATTTGCACCACTCAAGAGAGTTATATGGGCTATTAGCTTCTTGAGTCATATAGCCCATTTAGTTAAATATTTTAGGCTCTCTTGTTTTGAGTTTAGGAATATTTTCTAAACTCTTTTGTAAGTGCCTATTGGCCTAGGAACCACTTTCCTACGGCTTTTGTATTTCTTCTTCATAGTAGAAATATTGCTCCTCCCTCGCCCGTGGACGTAGGTCAATTTGACCGAACCACGTAAATCTTCTGTGTCTTTTATTTGCTTTGTTATCTGTCTTTATATGGTCGGTTTTACCGCCTAATTATTATATGGCTGGTATCTACCGCCTATCTATTAAATGGTCGGTTATACCGCCTAATTTGTGCTAACTTGAGTTTGTCTATTTCCTGGCCCGGTCCTAACAATTCATTCGCTGAAGTTGGGTACCTTCACATAAATGGGACGGAATAGAAAATGCCAAGAACTTGTTTAACTCATATTGAGTATTAAATGCGACAAGTGGGTCTAACTACGTAACTCTATATGAATATGAATAAGTATAATAACTAGAGTATCCTTGGGGTGACGTACCAAATGAAACGTTGTAATTAGAAATATAGAATATTTACACTAAAAGGGATAAAGACCACATACATATATATATATATATATATATATATATATATCTTTTAAAATCAAATTAACTAATAGAATTGCTTTGACATGTTTTTGAACATTTTCTTTAATTTGTTTTACTTGTTCTTGATGCCCTATTGAACGTCAACCTCTCACTACAGGACAGAAAAAAGTGATTAGCAATAGACTTTGCACTCTAGCATAAAATTTTGCATCAAGCTTGACAAAGATATTTTGGAAAACAAACGTCTGATTGCCAAATGAGTTTTTTAGATATTTATCTAAAACTTTATTGTAACATACTGTAAAATGTGTAGAAAAACTTCTTGAAATATGTAAAAACTTTCCTTTTTTCCCTTTTGTTTTTCCTTTCTTTTTCTTTCTTTTTTCTCCTCTTCTTCTCCTTCCCTCTCCATTGCCTGCCAATCATCATCGTCGGCATCTTTTTTCTGTCTCTCCCTCCCTCTCCTCTCCTTCCCTTCTCCTTCTTCCTCCCCCCTTCTCATCCCTCCTCCCTTCCTCTCCTGTTGCCCTCATTTCTCCCTCTCTTCCCACTCTCCCCCCAGCACCTTCTTCCTCTCCCTAATGCGCGACCTGGTCACTACGCGACCAAATCACGCATGTGGGAAGGGGAGGGTGGTAGGAGAAGGGAGAGGGAGGGAGGAGGTGGCAGGGGAGAGTCTGGAGAAGGGGAGAGGAGAGAGGAGGAGGGGAGGAAGAGTGAGGAAAGAAAGAAAGGAAAAAAATAAAAAAAAAGGTGATCGGCAACCAGCACCAACAGAGTTGCCAATCAGCATTAGCTGGTAGTAGATGTGGTTGTGGGTTATGGTGAGAGAAGGAAGAAGAAGAATAAAAACAATGAAATTTTTTTGTGTATTGTAAAGTGTGTATTTTAAAAATTTTGGAGAGTCTTTTAAAATTACTGTAGTTAAAGTTGTTAAAAAACTTGTAGGAGAAAAATTTGGTAAAAAATTCGTTTGCCAAACAAGGCCTTACAATATGATGAGCAGCTTCTAAAAATTTCAAATTCAAGCCTTGTTCAATAGATATGGGCCTTTTGGTCACTTTGTTTTTTTTTTGGGTGATTTTATTTCAATAGTAATTTTTAGGATTGTTGTTCCAACTATGAGTTTATCTAGTTATAATGAAGTCTAGGTGTTTCCAAGATGTATAGAATTTTGAAATCTTCACTTCTCGAAATAAGTTAATTGTCGAATGCATATAAATTTATCCAATTTGCAACTTTTTTTTTAAAACGTCTATTTTTTATTCAAAAACAAAACGTACATTAGGTGGGGTTCCTGTCTAGGTGGGCTAATCCCTTTACACATAAAGGCAGGGGGTGGGAGGGAATCGTTGACTAATGTGTGTGGAGCTTGCTAGATGAGCTAAGGCATTCGCAACTGCATTCGCTTCTCTATAGGTATGAGCAAATGAAACCTGGCGATCTATAGCTAAAGCCTTGATGCGTGAGACAGTCTTCCATAGCTTCCAAGGGACTCCGTCGTTGCCTGTTACCATGTTCAGCACCTGAGAGTCCATTTCAATGTGCAAACGGGGGATATCCACTGAGGCTCGCATGCCTTCCAGCAATGCCAAGGCCTCCGCTTCCATATTTATCATAGGCCCTAAGAAGAATGAGAAGGCACTCAAGATATGACCCTCGGGGTCACGGAGTACCCCTCCGGCTCTTGAGTGCCCGGGATCCCCTAAGGATGAGCCATCAATATTTAATTTGACACACCCAAGCGGTGGCCGCGTCCACGTGACCCAGCGCAGGATGGGCTGCTCCATCTGTGTCATGTTAATAGATAAGTCCGAGAAGGCCAACTCCCTGTCGTCCTGCGTCGCCTAGATGAAAGGACGGACCTGGGACATGCCGAGCAGCAGAGCTTTAATGTTCCAACATAGTTGGGACGGCGGGGTAACGATCCCCTCGTACATTGCCAAGTTTCTGGCCTTCCATAGTTCCCAGCATATAAGGGGTGGCAACACCCTACACAACTCACCCCGCGCAGTGCTAGGAGACCTGTAGAGCCACCACTGCTGCAAGTGACAGATGACACCATTGAGAGGTCTAATGGGCAGCCGAAGGAGCTTAGAGAAATAGTCCCACACCTCCGTAGCAAGGGGACAGTCAGAGAAGACGTGGTCCTAGGTCTCCCCATCAGGGCATAAATGACACTTGGAGGTAAGCTAGAAACCGAACCTGCGTAAAGCTTCAGGGAAAGGCAAGTAGTAGTTAAGCAGCTTCCACATGAAAATTGCGATTTTGCATGGGATGCGACAACTCCAGACACATCTCCATGACCCTAGAAAGGCTCGTTTAGGCCGCAGTGCGTCCCATACGGAGGAGACTGTAAATTTTCCGGAGGTCGTAAGAACCCAAGCTCGTTGAATTTCACAGTCTAGCTCGATATCTTGAGTGAATTGGTCCACCGTGTCCCGAACAGCCAGCATCCTTTTCCAAACTCATGAAACTGTAGGCCGGACACCACCGTCCATGGGGTAGCGAGACCTCATATAATCGGCCCATAGGGAAGCTGAATTGCAAAACCGCCACCACAATTTACAACTGAATGCCCCAAGTATGTCCTCCAAAGAACGCACCCCAAGTCCGTTCTCATTCACCGGATAACATAAGTTCCTCCAAGAGCACCAATGATGCTTAGGACCCAACTCCGATTGTCCCCAAAAGAAATTTGCCATGAAGCCTTCGAGGCGTTTGAGCACCCCCTTGGGGGGATCCATGACCGCCAGCACGTGCAATGGGATGGCTGAGAGAACATGTTTGATTAAGATCAAGCGACCCCCTGGCGAAAGGAACTTTGTTTGCCAGCCCGCTAGCTTAGCAATGAATTTGTCGACCAGGAACAGGAAGTACTTCTTTTTCCTGTGGCCAACAAATAGGTTGCATCCCAAATAGATGAAAGGGAAAGTGCCTTGTTTGAAGCTGGTCAAGTGTTGGATGTGACGTAGTTGGCCCGTGCTACACCGCCTGGAGGCTATGAAGAAACTCTTTTGCTTGTTAATCTGTTGTCCCGCCGCTTCTTGGTAGAGTGTTAAAAAACAGACCAGGTTCACCACAGAGCGCCTATCCCCCCGAGCAAAAATCACAATGTCGTCTGCGAAGGAGAAATGCGTGATACTAATGCCGCCCCTCGGCAATCCATAGTGGGCAATCCTGCCATCCGTTGCCTGTGCATTTAATCCTCTACTAAGGGCCTCAGATGCAAGGATGAAAAGGATAGGAGACAGGGGATCACCTTGCTTAATCTCCCGTGAGGCCTGAAAGAAACCCTTAGACTTGCCATTCACTAGCACAGAAAACCAACTATGAGAGAGGTTATTCAAAACTAGCAAAATAAATCGATAACCAAAACCAAACTTCTGGAGCAGGCGCCTCAGGAAGCACCACGACACTCTGTCGAAAGCCTTCATCATGTCCAATTTGAAAATGCAATTATGTCCGCGGGCTTTCTTATCAATGGACGCCACCATTTCCTGAGCCAGGAGTACATATTCAGCTATATCACGACCTGGATAGAAAACGGATTGTTCCGGGGATATAATGCCTTGGAGGATAGGGCGCAACCTATTGGCCAACACTTTTGTAAAAACTTTGTTGATGAAAGTGCACAGGCTAATGGGTCAAAAATCCGCAAAGGTAGTTGGGTTTGGCTTCTTGGGGAGCAGAACAATTAGTGTACTAGCAATGCCCTTCGGGATCGGGGTCCCAGCCAAAAAATCCTTGGGCGCTGCCAAGACATCGGAGGCCACAGTATCCCAGCAATGCCGGAAGAAAATACCAGTGTAACCATCTGCGCCCGGGGCACTGTTCTTGTCGAGGACGAAAACGACACCCTTTAGCTCTTCTAGCGTTATCTCCCGTAACAAGTCCGCATTCTGGTCCTCGGATACAATCTCCGGTATGTGGGCAATGTGACGCCCCGAAAAAAAAAAATGAGTTTGAGAACCCGGAAATTTTATAATTTTCTAGGGTTTATTTTTTTAATCGCCCACCTTTTCTACATTTTCTTGATTAGAAAAATTCCCCAGATAAAGTTTATGAGCAAAGATAGTTTTAAAATGATTTTTCTAATATCGGTTAGTTTTTGAGAAATTAAGAGCGTATTTTGAACATGGGACCCGCTAGTGCGGTAAATGCATTATATTTTTGACAACTTGTAGGAATTTTGTATTGAGTGATATTATTTTACAAGGTGTTAAGATATTTGTCTTGGAGAGACAAGAAGATAATCTCAAGCTTAAAGGGTGACAAGTGTCACCTTGTTATTGAAGGTTGGACTTGGACATTTGACCATCTTACTACCTTTACCAAATAAGTACCAAATTTATCCAAAATTACCTTCATTCTTCATCATCTTGGCTGAGCTTCACAAGGAGGAAAGAAAGGAAAGCTTTCATCTTACTTCTTCATTTCTTGCTCCAATCAAACAATTTAACCGATTAAACTTGGATTTGCTCCATAAAAACCTTTCTCTTGGTAGTATTAAGGTGTGTAGTGAAGTGGTTTGAGAAGCAAAGGTGCTAAGTTGGGTCTTTTCTTGGGTTTGTAAGGTAAGTGACTAAGGAACCTTTCCTTTGATCTTGATAATGTTCAATTAGTGATTGGTGGTGGTTGAATAAGTGATTTTATGGTTGATTTCTTGATTTTGGTTGAAAATGACGAAATTTTATTATTTTTGGGGATTTTTCTGTTTTCATATGGATATGATTATGGGGTCATGTATGATGATTGGAAATGATGTTTAATGACTCTAGGAGGTGGAAAACGTGATTAATTGCAATCAATTTCTGTTTTGGAAGGAAAAGTGGAAAACTAGGTTTCAATGTTCTTCATTCTGTCCGAATTTATAACTCATAGATAGAGGCCGAATTTGTGACGACCCCACTTCTCCCAAGGGCGAACCCAAGGGTATCGGCGGGCCGCCTGCCTAGCTCGCGCCAGGACTCAAAACTTAAAGTTCGAAAGAGCACTAAATACAATATATACAACCCCAAAAGAGTTATAATTACATTCTCCAAAAGTATCGAGTCAAACCACCAAAACAAAAACAAACATCCTAACTGTTCAACTATTACAAGTCAATCTAACTATACTAGTATACGAGCCAAAAGTCCCCGCGTCGGCCCCTGCTAAGGAAAACAAAAGGAATGGGGTAAGCTATATGCTTAGTAAGTAAACAGGGGCGAAAGCATAAATTTCACGTAACAGTTACACAATAAGAGTAAAGCAAAAGCAGAAAAGTAACATCACATAATAAGGATACAGGTGGCTCCAAAGCCAACTCATGTGCCATGCGTGATCTCCTGCCGACACTCCGTCGACTGCAAATAATAGTCCGTAGAACTTCACTTGTACACCCACCGACACCTTATCACCCTCACTGGCCAGTCACCTCACAAACTTGCCCGGGCGAACGAAATCACAAACTTGAGCTTGAGTCACAAGCTCGGGTCACAAACTTGGTCACCTTCTCGGTGAACCGGATTCACAAAATTGGTTCATAACATGAACCTACAAACTTGGTGACCTCAGACTAAGTTGGACTGCCTTCGACCAAGCCCTAACCGGCTCGAATAGTCCAACCAGGTCAAGAGTTCGCCCTAAACTCACAAACTTCACAAAATTATTCAAAATCACAAACTTTGCAAACTTCACAAACTTTATTCGAAAGTCGCCCCGAGCCACAAGCTCAAGGGTTTTGGTTCCAAAAGGTTCATATACATATGCCAAGTACAATTATACATTCAAATTAGGGTTTAGGTCGAGTGCGATAAAGTACACCCTCGCCTAAGTGCCCTTTTCACATATCTCAAACACATAGCAAAGAAAACACACCAAACCGGCCTGAATACTTACCCAGAAACTGAAATAGCAAAAGTACGAAGTCGGATCGAAATGAACAGCTAGTAGTGGGCCCCACCAGTTCCGCCCAGCTCACCACCGTCTGAAATAGAAGACTGTGTCACATAATATCGCAAACGACTACTATCGTGCCTAAAACAAGCAAAACGGCAAACACGGCACGCGGGCACGTAAATATGACGAACGGAAACGGAGACGGCCGTTAACGGAAACGGCAGATTTGACACTTGTTTCTAGTTTACTCATAAGTTGAGCTACGAATATCGGATTAAGGCGTATGAGATGCCATATCGAAGCTTAAAGGGTGAACAAAAACTGTTATGAAGACATCCAGAACTGAAACTGGAGGCTTTAGTTCCAAATGAACCAAACACAATCACTTACGAAATCTGGCCAATGCACAAATGGTCAGTTTTGAGTGCAAACTGTTTTCTATGCTACACATGGTCAAAAGAGCTGAAAATTGGCAGTTAGATAGTTCATTCCAAATGGAACAACTTTCATGAAGGTCGGCAATCCAAATTCGGAACGAAAATTGGTCATCAGGACCAAAACAGATTTCTGGTCATTTTCACGGGCAGGCCTTGTTTTCTCGGCTATATCTCAGGTTTTATAAATCCGATTCATGAAATTCCAAGGGCGTTAGAAAGCTCTGATATAGGGCTATAATTTTGGTGTTTTGGTCAGAAGCCCAAATAGCTTGTAACTCAGTCAAATGTGAAGCCAAAGTTCCAGCCATAAACTTTCCAAAAACGTACCAGAATCACAAACCGTATTTGACCTCAATATGCGGTAATGGCACCAAATTCACTACGGTTATCGGATGGGGGTGTAAGACCCATCGTTTCGAAGCTAAGAAACAGGGCTACAACAATGTAGAAGACCACTCAATCCAGATCCTAGTACAACTAGGTCAAATATGCAAAATATGAAACCAGAATTACCAAAATAGGTTTGCAAAACATAGAAAACTGTAATCGGTATATCTCAGTCCATACAAGTCCAAATGCCGAAATTCCAAAGGCATAAGTTAGCTAAGATGTCCAGCTACATTTCATCAGAAGACACCAATATCCAAATCCAAACCAATTCCAGTCAAAATGGCCAATTACCAGTACAGTTTTCGCATTCTGTCCAAAGCAGAACAGCTACAGTAATTTCGTCATAACTCACTCTACACTAATCCAAATGACCTGAAATTTTACAGGCACCTCAAACACATCAATACCTACAACTTTAATGTTTTGAGCAAAGTCCAATTCGGCCTCTAACCCTATGACCCAAAACCGGACAGAATTGGGGATTTAAGAACCCTAGCTTTGCAATTTTCACACCAAATCCAAAATTGGTTGCATTTATCCACATTTCACATCCACTAGAGCCATTATAGTCCATTGCCAATCATCACAAACAACCACACCATCATAATCCAATTAAACCAGAAAAATCATCATAAAATGGAAAACTTCACCAAATCACTCCAAACCAAGATAAAAACCAGAAATTTCAGTACTTTAATCACTAATAAGCATAACTTAAGCTTCATTAAGTGCAAGAGTATGTTAAATCATCACTTACCTAGTATACAAGAGAAGAGGAGTTGTAGACCACCTTAGCTCTTCCAAACAAATCCACAAAACAACTCACAACCACCACTTGAAGATGTTTTACGGAGCAAAATCAAGGTTGGATGGTTGGTTTGATGATTTGGAACAAGATTGAAGTGTTTCTTCTTTGTACTTGGAGCAAGAGAGAGAGAAAGAGAGAGAGGAGAGAGCCGGCCATGGAGTAGGAGGAAATGGTGATTTTTTGGTGAATTTTTGAGATATTTAACCTTTGGTCAAAAAGTCAAAAATATGAATAGTAATTCTTAAGTCTTCTCCAATGAAATGGTGACACTTGTCACCACCATTAATGCATTCCTATCTTTCTTTTTTCTCTCACATCAATCACTTCACACACACTACTTATCTCTTAACACCCGATAAATTTTAAACAGTATCCGGAATTTAACCTAATTGACCGAATTTTTCCGAACTTTTCGCACTAGTGGGTCCCACGTCCGATATACGTTCTTAATTTCTCAAAATCTAACCAATACTAGAAAAATCATCTAAAAACTATATTTACTCATAAAAATTATCTGGGGAATTTTCTAATAAAGAAAATGTAGAAAAAAACGGGTTTTCAATCTTAACCGGAACTTAGGGTTTAGATCTTAATCCCTACTTAGGGTTTTCGAAATACTCCCAAAACCAAACGTTACCGCCTAATTAATGAATATATCAACGTAGAACGAACTGGGGCCTCACAATCTCCCCCACTTAGGACAATTTCGTCCTCGAAATTTCTATGAACGGAATCTATCAAATCTAAAGTAACCAGTAGCCTGTCGGGCAAAACAATGGGTCATAATCAATTCTTGACCACAAGTGGCATTCTCGGTCCATGTTTTGTTCAGCTATTGTTTCCTCCCTTTCTTCTCTTGACTCTCGGCCTCGTTTTGTTCCACAGTTATGACCATGTCCGCGACTATGTCTTCCTTCCACATATATACACACACATATATATATATATAGTTTTCCCTTCTCTCTCTTTTCTTTCCAAAAAGGTACTTTAATGAATGAATGCAGTAAATTGACTACAATAACAAAATCCAACATACCAATTACACAAATAACATATCACACATAACACGCCATATCAAAAGACGGACAAGCAAGTATACAAATACATATCAAGTTGGACAGATAACCATGTACACAAACACATATACTAACTTTAGGTGGTCGTAATATACGGGCGAACCAAAAGGAAAAGGTGAAGTCGTCCCAGTATCAGACCGTCTGATCTCTCACGTCCCTTACTATCCAAACTAGATGTCCGTTGACCTTTTGTACGCATTCTAGTCAGGCAAAGCCTGTCATGTTTCCAAAATACAAGTCTCAAGTACCTAGTAGCTTGCATCGCCTCAATTCTGGAGTATTCGGGCACAAGAATCCGAAATAAGATAGTTCGCATCTCGAGCTGGCCAGTCCCAAGAGTAAACCATCTACAAATCGAACTTCCTACCCGACATACCTATCTATGGTCCTTAGATATCATGAGAAAGATTGAAGACCTATAACACTTCAGGGTTCATAGCTTATGCTCGAACGAGCACTTAATCCTTCATACCCATTCACCACTCAGCCCAAGCTCACTCCGCGCGGAGACCACGCGAAGCAGGCTCTAGGTTTTATCCCTCAATTGCTTAACTTTCAAATCAAATCAAATCCAACAGTCCGGCATCCTAAACTTCAAGCCTAGGATACACTACAGGAATCTGAAGCCTAAGCTCTGATACCAACTGTGACGACCCCACTTCTCCCAAGGGCGAACCCAAGGGTATCGGCGGGCCGCCTGCCTAGCTCGCGCCAGGACTCAAAACTTAAAGTTCGAAAGAGCACTAAATACAATATATACAACCCCAAAAGAGTTATAATTACATTCTCCAAAAGTATCGAGTCAAACCACCAAAACAAAAACAAACATCCTAACTGTTCAACTATTACAAGTCAATCTAACTATACTAGTATACGAGCCAAAAGTCCCCGCGTCGGCCCCTGCTAAGGAAAACAAAAGGAATGGGGTAAGCTATATGCTTAGTAAGTAAACAGGGGCGAAAGCATAAATTTCACGTAACAGTTACACAATAAGAGTAAAGCAAAAGCAGAAAAGTAACATCACATAATAAGGATACAGGTGGCTCCAAAGCCAACTCATGTGCCATGCGTGATCTCCTGCCGACACTCCGTCGACTGCAAATAATAGTCCGTAGAACTTCACTTGTACACCCACCGACACCTTATCACCCTCACTGGCCAGTCACCTCACAAACTTGCCCGGGCGAACGAAATCACAAACTTGAGCTTGAGTCACAAGCTCGGGTCACAAACTTGGTCACCTTCTCGGTGAACCGGATTCACAAAATTGGTTCATAACATGAACCTACAAACTTGGTGACCTCAGACTAAGTTGGACTGCCTTCGACCAAGCCCTAACCGGCTCGAATAGTCCAACCAGGTCAAGAGTTCGCCCTAAACTCACAAACTTCACAAAATTATTCAAAATCACAAACTTTGCAAACTTCACAAACTTTATTCGAAAGTCGCCCCGAGCCACAAGCTCAAGGGTTTTGGTTCCAAAAGGTTCATATACATATGCCAAGTACAATTATACATTCAAATTAGGGTTTAGGTCGAGTGCGATAAAGTACACCCTCGCCTAATTGCCCTTTTCACATATCTCAAACACATAGCAAAGAAAACACACCAAACCGGCCTGAATACTTACCCAGAAACTGAAATAGCAAAAGTACGAAGTCGGATCGAAATGAACAGCTAGTAGTGGGCCCCACCAGTTCCGCCCAGCTCACCACCGTCTGAAATAGAAGACTGTGTCACATAATATCGCAAACGACTACTATCGTGCCTAAAACAAGCAAAACGGCAAACACGGCACGCGGGCACGTAAATATGACGAACGGAAACGGAGACGGCCGTTAACGGAAACGGCAGATTTGACACTTGTTTCTAGTTTACTCATAAGTTGAGCTACGAATATCGGATTAAAGCGTATGAGACGCCATATCGAAGCTTAAAGGGTGAACAAAAACTGTTATGAAGACATCCAGAACTGAAACTGGAGGCTTTAGTTCCAAATGAACCAAACACAATCACTTACGAAATCTGGCCAATGCACAAATGGTCAGTTTTGAGTGCAAACTGTTTTCTATGCTACACATGGTCAAAAGAGCTGAAAATTGGCAGTTAGATAGTTCATTCCAAATGGAACAACTTTCATGAAGGTCGGCAATCCAAATTCGGAACGAAAATTGGTCATCAGGACCAAAACAGATTTCTGGTCATTTTCACGGGCAGGCCTTGTTTGCTCGGCTATATCTCAGGTTTTATAAATCCGATTCATGAAATTCCAAGGGCGTTAGAAAGCTCTGATATAGGGCTATAATTTTGGTGTTTTGGTCAGAAGCCCAAATAGCTTGTAACTCAGTCAAATGTGAAGCCAAAGTTCCAGCCATAAACTTTCCAAAAACGTACCAGAATCACAAACCGTATTTGACCTCAATATGCGGTAATGGCACCAAATTCACTACGGTTATCGGATGGGGGTGTAAGACCCACCGTTTCGAAGCTAAGAAACAGGGCTACAACAATGTAGAAGACCACTCAATCCAGATCCTAGTACAACTAGGTCAAATATGCAAAATATGAAACCAGAATTACCAAAATAGGTTTGCAAAACACAGAAAACTGTAATCGGTATATCTCAGTCCATACAAGTCCAAATGCCGAAATTCCAAAGGCATAAGTTAGCTAAGATGTCCAGCTACATTTCATCAGAAGACACCAATATCCAAATCCAAACCAATTCCAGTCAAAATGGCCAATTACCAGTACAGTTTTCGCATTCTGTCCAAAGCAGAACAGCTACAGTAATTTCGTCATAACTCACTCTACACTAATCAAAATGACCTGAAATTTTACAGGCACCTCAAACACATCAATACCTACAACTTTAATGTTTTGAGCAAAGTCCAATTCGGCCTCTAACCCTATGACCCAAAACCGGACAGAATTGGGGATTTAAGAACCCTAGCTTTGCAATTTTCACACCAAATCCAAAATTGGTTGCATTTATCCACATTTCACATCCACTAGAGCCATTATAGTCCATTGCCAATCATCACAAACAACCACACCATCATAATCCAATTAAACCAGAAAAATCATCATAAAATGGAAAACTTCACCAAATCACTCCAAACCAAGATAAAAACCAGAAATTTCAGTACTTTAATCACTAATAAGCATAACTTAAGCTTCATTAAGTGCAAGAGTATGTTAAATCATCACTTACCTAGTATACAAGAGAAGAGGAGTTGTAGACCACCTTAGCTCTTCCAAACAAATCCACAAAACAACTCACAACCACCACTTGAAGATGTTTTACGGAGCAAAATCAAGGTTGGATGGTTGGTTTGATGATTTGGAACAAGATTGAAGTGTTTCTTCTTTGTACTTGGAGCAAGAGAGAGAGAAAGAGAGAGAGGAGAGAGCCGGCCATGGAGTAGGAGGAAATGGTGATTTTTTGGTGAATTTTTGAGATATTTAACCTTTGGTCAAAAAAGTCAAAAATATGAATAGTAATTCTTAAGTCTTCTCCAATGAAATGGTGACACTTGTCACCACCATTAATGCATTCCTATCTTTCTTTTTTCTCTCACATCAATCACTTCACACACACTACTTATCTCTTAACACCCGATAAATTTTAAACAGTATCCGGAATTTAACCTAATTGACCGAATTTTTCCGAACTTTTCGCACTAGTGGGTCCCACGTCCGATATACGTTCTTAATTTCTCAAAATCTAACCAATACTAGAAAAATCATCTAAAAACTATATTTACTCATAAAAATTATCTAGGGAATTTTCTAATAAAGAAAATGTAGAAAAAACGGGTTTTCAATCTTAACCGGAACTTAGGGTTTAGATCTTAATCCCTACTTAGGGTTTTCGAAATACTCCCAAAACCAAACGTTACCGCCTAATTAATGAATATATCAACGTAGAACGAACTGGGGCCTCACAATCTCCCCCACTTAGGACAATTTCGTCCTCGAAATTTCTATGAACGGAATCTATCAAATCTAAAGTAACCAGTAGCCTGTCGGGCAAAACAATGGGTCATAATCAATTCTTGACCACAAGTGGCATTCTCGGTCCATGTTTTGTTCAGCTATTGTTTCCTCCCTTTCTTCTCTTGACTCTCGGCCTCGTTTTGTTCCACAGTTATGACCATGTCCGCGACTATGTCTTCCTTCCACATATATACACACACATATATATATATTAGTTTTCCCTTCTCTCTCTTTTCTTTCCAAAAAGGTACTTTAATGAATGAATGCAGTAAATTGACTACAATAACAAAATCCAACATACCAATTACACAAATAACATATCACACATAACACGCCATATCAAAAGACGGACAAGCAAGTATACAAATACATATCAAGTTGGACAGATAACCATGTACACAAACACATATACTAACTTTAGGTGGTCGTAATATACGGGCGAACCAAAAGGAAAAGGTGAAGTCGTCCCAGTATCAGACCGTCTGATCTCTCACGTCCCTTACTATCCAAACTAGATGTCCGTTGACCTTTTGTACGCATTCTAGTCAGGCAAAGCCTGTCATGTTTCCAAAATACAAGTCTCAAGTACCTAGTAGCTTGCATCGCCTCAATTCTGGAGTATTCGGGCACAAGAATCCGAAATAAGATAGTTCGCATCTCGAGCTGGCCAGTCCCAAGAGTAAACCATCTACAAATCGAACTTCCTACCCGACATACCTATCTATGGTCCTTAGATATCATGAGAAAGATTGAAGACCTATAACACTTCAGGGTTCATAGCTTATGCTCGAACGAGCACTTAATCCTTCATACCCATTCACCACTCAGCCAAGCTCACTCCGCGCGGAGACCACGCGAAGCAGGCTCTAGGTTTTATCCCTCAATTGCTTAACTTTCAAATCAAATCAAATCCAACAGTCCGGCATCCTAAACTTCAAGCCTAGGATACACTACAGGAATCTGAAGCCTAAGCTCTGATTACCAACTGTGACGACCCCACTTTCCCAAGGGCGAACCCAAGGGTATCGGCGGGCCGCCTGCCTAGCTCGCGCCAGGACTCAAAACTTAAAGTTCGAAAGAGCACTAAATACAATATATACAACCCCAAAAGAGTTATAATTACATTCTCCAAAAGTATCGAGTCAAACCACCAAAACAAAAACAAACTCCTAACTGTTCAACTATTACAAGTCATCTAACTATACTAGTATACGAGCCAAAAGTCCCCGCGTCGGCCCCTGCTAAGGGAAAACAAAAGGAATGGGGTAAGCTATATGCTTAGTAAGTAACAGGGGCGAAAGCATAAATTTCACGTAACAGTTACACAATAAGAGTAAAGCAAAAGCAGAAAAGTAACATCACATAATAAGGATACAGGTGGCTCCAAAGCCAACTCATGTGCCATGCGTGATCTCCTGCCGACACTCCGTCGACTGCAAATAATAGTCCGTAGAACTTCACTTGTACACCCACCGACACCTTATTCCACCCTCACTGGCAGTCACCTCACAACCTTGCCCGGGGCGAAACGAAATCCACAAACTTGAGCTTGAGTCACAAGCTCGGGTCACAAACTTGGTCACCTTCTCGGTGAACCGGATTCACAAAATTGGTTTCATAACATGAACCTACAAACTTGGTGACCTCAGACTAAGTTGGACTGCCTTCGACCAAGCCCTAACCGGCTCGAATAGTCCAACCAGGTCAAGAGTTCGCCCTAAACTCACAAACTTCACAAAATTATTCAAAATCACAAACTTTGCAAACTTTCACAAACTTTATTCGAAAGTCGCCCCGAGCCACAAGCTCAAGGGTTTTGGTTTCCAAAAGGTTCATATACATATGCCAAGTACAATTATACATTCAAAATTAGGGTTTAGGTCGAGTGCGATAAGTACACCCTCGCTAAGTGCCCTTTTACATATCTCAAACACATAGCAAAGAAAACACACCAAACCGGCCTGAATACTTACCCAGAAACTGAAATAGAAAAGTACGAAGTCGGATCGGAAATGAACAGCTAGTAGTGGGCCCCACCAGTTCCGCCCATCTCACCACCGTCTGAAATAGAAGACTGTGTCACTAATATCGCCAAACGACTACTATGTGCCTAAAACAAGCAAAAACCGGCAACACCGGCACGCGGGCACGTAAATATGGACGAACGGAAACGGAGACGGCCGTTAACGGAAACGGCCAGATTTGACACTTGTTTCTAGTTTACTCATAAGTTGAGCTACGAATATCGGATTAAGGCGTATAGAGCCCATATCGAAGCTTAAAGGGTGAACAAAAACTGTTATGAAGACATCCAGAACTGAAACTGGAGGCTTTAGTTCCAAATGAACCAAACACAATCACTTACGAAATCTGGCCAATGCACAAATGGTCAGTTTTGAGTGCAAACTGTTTTCTATGCTACACATGGTCAAAAGAGCTGAAAATTGGCAGTTAGATAGTTCATTCCAAATGGAACAACTTTCATGAAGGTCGGCAATCCAAATTCGGAACGAAAATTGGTCATCAGGACCAAAACAGATTTCTGGTCATTTTCACGGGCAGGCCTTGTTTGCTCGGCTATATCTCAGGTTTTATAAATCCGATTCATGAAATTCCAAGGGCGTTAGAAAGCTCTGATATAGGGCTATAATTTGGTGTTTTGGTCAGAAGCCCAAAAGCTTGTAACTCAGTCAAATGTGAAGCCAAAGTTCCAGCCATAAACTTTCCAAAAACGTACCAGAATCACAAACCGTATTTGACCTCAATATGCGGTAATGGCACCAAATTCACTACGGTTATCGGATGGGGGTGTAAGACCCACCGTTTCGAAGCTAAGAAACAGGGCTACAACAATGTAGAAGACCACTCAATCCAGATCCTAGTACAACTAGGTCAAATATGCAAAATATAAACCAGAATTACCAAAAAGGTTTGCAAAACACAGAAAACTGTAATCGGTATATCTCAGTCCATACAAGTCCAAATGCCGAAATTCCAAAGGCATAGTTAGCTAAGATGTCCAGCTACATTTCATCAGAAGACACCAATATCCAAATCCAAACCAATTCCAGTCAAAATGGCCAATTACCAGTACAGTTTTCGCATTCTGTCCAAAGCAGAACAGCTACAGTAATTCTCTCATAACTCACTCTACACTAATCCAAATGACCTGAAATTTTACAGGCACCTCAAACACATCAATACCTACAACTTTAATGTTTTGAGCAAAGTCCAATTCGGCCTCTAACCCTATGACCAAAACCGGACAGAATTGGGGATTTAAGAACCCTAGCTTTGCAATTTTCACACCAAATCCAAAATTGGTTGCATTTATCCACATTTCACATCCACTAGAGCCATTATAGTCCATTGCCAACATCACAAACAACCACACCATCATAATCCAATTAAACCAGAAAAATCATCAAAATGGAAAACTTCACCAAATCACTCCAAACCAAGATAAAAACCAGAAATTTCAACTTTAATCACTAATAAGCATAACTTAAGCTTCATTAAGTCAAGAGTATGTTAATCATCACTTACCTAGTATACAAGAGAAGAGGAGTTGTAGACCACCTTAGCTCTTCCAAACAAATCCACAAAACAACTCACAACCACCACTTGAAGATGTTTTAGGAGCAAAATCAAGGTTGGATGGTTGGTTTGATGATTTGGAACAAGATTGAAGTGTTTCTTCTTTGTACTTGGAGCAAGAGAGAGAGGAGAGACCGGCCATGGAGTAGGAGGAAATGGTGATTTTTGGTGAATTTTTGAGATATTTAACCTTTGGTCAAAAAAGTCAAAAATATGAATAGTAATTCTTAAGTCTTCTCCAATGAAATGGTGACACTTGTCACCACCATTAATGCATTCCTATCTTTCTTTTCTTCTCACATCAATCACTTCACACACACTACTTATCTCTTAACACCCGATAAATTTTAAACAGTATCCGGAATTTAACCTAATTGGCCGAATTTTTCCGAACTTTTCGCACTAGTGGGTCCCACGTCCGATATACGTTCTTAATTTCTCAAAATCTAACCAATACTAGAAAAATCATCTAAAAACTATATTTACTCATAAAAATTATCTGGGGAATTTTCTAATAAAGAAAATGTAGAAAAAACGGGTTTTCAATCTTAACCGGAACTTAGGGTTTAAATCTTAATCCCTACTTAGGGTTTTCGAAATACTCCCAAAACCAAACGTTACCGCCTAATTAATGAATATATCAACGTAGAACGAACTGGGGCCTCACAATCTCCCCCACTTAGGACAATTTCGTCCTCGAAATTTCTATGAACGGAATCTATCAAATCTAAAGTAACCAGTAGCCTGTCGGGCAAAACAATGGGTCATAATCAATTCTTGACCACAAGTGGCATTCTCGGTCCATGTTTTGTTCAGCTATTGTTTCCTCCCTTTCTTCTCTTGACTCTCGGCCTCGTTTTGTTCCACAGTTATGACCATGTCCGCGACTATGTCTTCCTTCCACATATATACACACACATATATATATATATAGTTTTCCCTTCTCTCTCTTTTCTTTCCAAAAAGGTACTTTAATGAATGAATGCAGTAAATTGACTACAATAACAAAATCCAACATACCAATTACACAAATAACATATCACACATAACACGCCATATCAAAAGACGGACAAGCAAGTATACAAATACATATCAAGTTGGACAGATAACCATGTACACAAACACATATACTAACTTTAGGTGGTCGTAATATACGGGCGAACCAAAAGGAAAAGGTGAAGTCGTCCCAGTATCAGACCGTCTGATCTCTCACGTCCCTTACTATCCAAACTAGATGTCCGTTGACCTTTTGTACGCATTCTAGTCAGGCAAAGCCTGTTCATGTTTCCAAAATACAAGTCTCAAGTACCTAGTAGCTTGCATCGCCTCAATTCTGGAGTATTCGGGCACAAGAATCCGAAATAAGATAGTTCCATCTCGAGCTGGCCAGTCCCAAGAGTAAACCATCTACAAATCGAACTTCCTACCCGACATACCTATCTATGGTCCTTAGATCATGAGAAAGATTGAAGACCTATAACACTTCAGGGTTCATAGCTTATGCTCGAACGAGCACTTAATCCTTCATACCCATTCACCACTCAGCCCAAGCTCACTCCGCGCGGAGACCACGCGAAGCAGGCTCTAGGTTTTATCCCTCAATTGCTTAACTTTCAAATCAAATCAAATCCACAGTCCGGCATCCTAAACTTCAAGCCTAGGATACACTACAGGAATCTGAAGCCTAAGCTCTGATACCAACTGTGACGACCCCACTTCTCCCAAGGGCGAACCCAAGGGTATCGGCGGGCCGCCTGCCTAGCTCGCGCCAGGACTCAAAACTTAAAGTTCGAAAGAGCACTAAATACAATATATACAACCCCAAAAGAGTTATAATTACATTCTCCAAAAGTATCGAGTCAAACCACCAAAACAAAAACAAACATCCTAACTGTTCAACTATTACAAGTCAATCTAACTATACTAGTATACGAGCCAAAAGTCCCCGCGTCGGCCCCTGCTAAGGAAAACAAAAGGAATGGGGTAAGCTATATGCTTAGTAAGTAAACAGGGGCGAAAGCATAAATTTCACGTAACAGTTACACAATAAGAGTAAAGCAAAAGCAGAAAAGTAACATCACATAATAAGGATACAGGTGGCTCCAAAGCCAACTCATGTGCCATGCGTGATCTCCTGCCGACACTCCGTCGACTGCAAATAATAGTCCGTAGAACTTCACTTGTACACCCACCGACACCTTATCACCCTCACTGGCCAGTCACCTCACAAACTTGCCCGGGCGAACGAAATCACAAACTTGAGCTTGAGTCACAAGCTCGGGTCACAAACTTGGTCACCTTCTCGGTGAACCGGATTCACAAAATTGGTTCAAACATGAACCTACAAACTTGGTGACCTCAGACTAAGTTGGACTGCCTTCGACCAAGCCCTAACCGGCTCGAATAGTCCAACCAGGTCAAGAGTTCGCCCAAACTCACAAACTTCACAAAATTATTCAAAATCACAAACTTTGCAAACTTCACAAACTTTATTCGAAAGTCGCCCCGAGCCACAAGCTCAAGGGTTTTGGTTCCAAAAGGTTCATATCATATGCCAAGTACAATTATACATTCAAATTAGGGTTTAGGTCGAGTGCGATAAAGTACACCCTCGCCTAAGTGCCCTTTTCACATATCTCAAACACATAGCAAAGAAAACACACCAAACCGGCCTGAATACTTACCCAGAAACTGAAATAGCAAAAGTACGAAGTCGGATCGAAATGAACAGCTAGTAGTGGGCCCCACCAGTTCCGCCCAGCTCACCACCGTCTGAAATAGAAGATGTGTCACATAATATCGCAAACGACTACTACGTGCCTAAAACAAGCAAAACGGCAAACACGGCACGGGGCACGTAAATATGACGAACGGAAACGGAGACGGCCGTTAACGGAAACGGCAGATTTGACACTTGTTTCTAGTTTACTCATAAGTTGAGCTACGAATATCGGATTAAGGCGTATGAGACGCCATATCGAAGCTTAAAGGTGAACAAAAACTGTTATGAAGACATCCAGAACTGAAACTGGAGGCTTTAGTTCCAAATGAACCAAACACAATCACTTACGAAATCTGGCCAATGCACAAATGGTCAGTTTTGAGTGCAAACTGTTTTCTATGCTACACATGGTCAAAAGAGCTGAAAATTGGCAGTTAGATAGTTCATTCCAAATGGAACAACTTTCATGAAGGTCGGCAATCCAAATTCGGAACGAAATTGGTCATCAGGACCAAAACAGATTTCTGGTCATTTTCACGGGCAGGCCTTGTTTGCTCGGCTATATCTCAGGTTTTATAAATCCGATTCATGAAATTCCAAGGGCGTTAGAAAGCTCTGATATAGGGCTATAATTTTGGTGTTTTGGTCAGAAGCCCAAATAGCTTGTAACTCAGTCAAATGTGAAGCCAAAGTTCCAGCCATAAACTTTCCAAAAACGTACCAGAATCACAAACCGTATTTGACCTCAATATGCGGTAATGGCACCAAATTCACTACGGTTATCGGATGGGGGTGTAAGACCCACCGTTTCGAAGCTAAGAAACAGGGCTACAACAATGTAGAAGACCACTCAATCCAGATCCTAGTACAACTAGGTCAAATATGCAAAATATGAAACCAGAATTACCAAAATAGGTTTGCAAAACACAGAAAACTGTAATCGGTATATCTCAGTCCATACAAGTCCAAATGCCGAAATTCCAAAGGCATAAGTTAGCTAAGATGTCCAGCTACATTTCATCAGAAGACACCAATATCCAAATCCAAACCAATTCCAGTCAAAATGGCCAATTACCAGTACAGTTTTCGCATTCTGTCCAAAGCAGAACAGCTACAGTAATTTCGTCATAACTCACTCTACACTAATCCAAATGACCTGAAATTTTACAGGCACCTCAAACACATCAATACCTACAACTTTAATGTTTTGAGCAAAGTCCAATTCGGCCTCTAACCCTATGACCAAAACCGGACAGAATTGGGGATTTAAGAACCCTAGCTTTGCAATTTTCACACCAAATCCAAAATTGGTTGCATTTATCCACATTTCACATCCACTAGAGCCATTATAGTCCATTCCAATCATCACAAAACAACCACACATCATAATCCAATTAAACCAGAAAAATCATCAAAATGGAAAACTTCAC